>MU376007.1:0-100898 GCA_022495235.1 Xylaria curta | reverse complement strand
TACTAGGTTTTAAGTTTAATATTGCTAATAATAGCTTGTTTAAGTATTTTTTATATTTTTAAAACATAAAAAATTAAAAAACAAAGTTTATAAAAATTAAATAATTTTTTAAAGCTTTTATTATAGCTTATATATTAATTGTTTTATTAATAATTATTTTTATAATAATATTTTATAATAAATTTTTATTAATTATTTTTTTAATTTAATTATTAATTATTATATAATAATTAAATTAAGCTATTTATATTATTATATATATTAAAAAAAATTATATTAAGTTATTAAGCTTTAAAGTAATTTTTTTTTAATAAGCTTTTTTAATAAATTTAATATTATTAATAACTTAAAACTTATTAAAAATTTAAGCTATTTTTTATAGCTTTTTAAATAAGCTTTATAATATTTTTTAATAAGTTTATTTTTTATGTTTTTTTTAATAAAAATGTTTAATATTTTATTAAGCTTATAATTTATATTTAGTTTATTTAAATTAATTAGTTTTTAAACTTTATAAAAATTTACATAAAATTTTAAACAATTAATTTAATAAAGTTAATTTTATTAATTTTTAAGCTAAATATTTTAATTAATTTTTTTGTTTATTATTTTAGCTTTTAATATAATAATTTAAATAATTATTTTATAATTTTTAATAAAAAAAATAAAATGTAATAAAATTTTTATTATTATTTGCTAATAATTGCTTTAAAAATTTTTAGCACTAGTTTTAAAAGCGAACTAAGCTTATAACTTTTATAAATTTATAAGTTTATAATTATATAATAAAAATAAACTAATATACTTTTTAAAAAAAATTTATTTAAATATATTTAAATAATTTAAAAATTAAGTTTTAATTATATAAAGAAGATTTTAAACTTGTTATTTATATTAGGGATTTTTTAAACTATAGTTAACCTGATTTTTTAATTAATAAAGATTTTGTGGGTTCTACTTATTTGTGATAATTGTTATAGTGCTTAATAAAAACAACTAAGACTTATTATGTATAGCACTTAGCTGAACAAGTTAAGATAAACAAACTGTGAAATTATAACACGCCGCTAATACATTGCAAATTTATTTACTACTGAGATTCAGCAAATGGTTAGGAATGTTGTTACATTTGTTGGGCGACATTTTGGAGGAGGCATAGCGACAATGAGCAGGCTGGAATCCTCCGTTGCAATGATAACATGTCCCCTACTGTAATGGACTTACTGAAATAATGTATTTTTAGCGAATTTGCTTTCACGACGTGCGCCTCGATTTGCTGACGGCCACGCTGTTCATATAGGATGCCGGTCCTTAAGGTTGTCCTGCCCCCGCCTGCTTGGCCCCCGCTGCCGCCACCGCCATAATGCCCCCAGGCTCTTTTCGGCTCGGCCGAGGGTCTTATTGAATTCTAGGTATGTACAGTTTCTTTCGTACGAGATAAGTATTGATGCTGGCACCTTGGATGCTTAGCGGAGGCCTGGGATGTTTGCCGGACACATCTCCGTGGCGTTCTGGACAAGTATTATTATCTGTACGATACGTTAAGACGAAACTAAGACCCTGCAGTATATAGTTTAACAAAATGCAATTAACTGTGGTATTAGCCCTTCAATTTCGTTACCTCACTCGGAATGTACCAGCTTTTAAAATTTGGGGTAGTTATAAAAAGTACAGTAAAATCCCAGCCTTTCTTCTATATACTATAAATAGGACCTGATATATTTAGCAAGTATAAGCAAATGCAACGGTGATAAAGATGGCAGATCTTTGCAGGTACCTACGAGCTGCATACTGCCTACCTAGAGTGACAGAACAAAGAGGGCATTTTGTATATAGATCTCTAGCCTGTAGATGTAGTAGTTAGAGCTCCTTGTGCGACAACAAGTATTCAAGACTTACCCCTACGTTGCTATCAGTATACAGAGGTCGTGACACTGCGTCTGGAAATTTGATCCCACCTCTCACTACCTGACTGCCGTTTTTTTTTTTTTGCTGGGGTACGGATAGCCAGAATGCTGAAATAGGTCGGCCAGTCGCATGGTCAATCGAACAGCCAATCTTGCCGACGCCATGTCATGATCGCTGTTAAGTCATCCGGGGTTGTGCTAGCCAGCTCCACGCGGCCCGAACCACGTGGTACTAATTCCCCATTTATATGGTTAACTTATGCCACTTCAGCCGTTTACGGTCAGATTTAAGGCCAGGGCTATACATTTGCGTGACTTCACGTAAATATCTAGTTGCTTATATATTATAGTAAGGTTATTAATATAAGTAATATATATTAGTAGTTTAAAGGCTGTATAAGCATTTAATTATGTATTTAAATTTATAGGTTTGCACGTTTTTTACGTCGTTTTTTTACGTCGTAGACGCCACGGAATACAGGGCACTTAGGAAGGCATTTAAGATGAGTGCTTCGGCTGCGTGTATGTATATCATCTGTACAGGTGGGAAATTGGTGGCATCCCCAGCCAAAAAGGGTGGCTACTCTTTGCCCACCCTTGTCGGCCTGTTATCTCAATGCATCATGTCTAGCGCAGCGTAACCCTACCTACGAGTTTTCTTCCAAGCGCTCCAGGACATACTTGTTACCCTACCGTAGCCGCCCACCGTCGCCACCACATATCCAGTTACGATAAGCATGCCGAAATAGGAACCTGTGCTAAGTAGGCTGTCCAGTAGGCTGCCATGCATGAAATGCAAGATCTTGTAAGTGTGAGAAAGGGAAGCAAGCAGCCCGCCCCTTCGAAGTGTCATAATAGTCCTTTCTTTTATGTACCTCCTTTCCGTCAATCTCAACCTTTCATCTCCTTCGTCAGTAAACTCCTCTGAGATACACAGCAGCACGGGAACACTACGTATCGTAATCCCTCCATCTTCGAAGTTTTGTATGCTGCGTCTTTCGTACCATGTCGCTCGCTGAGCAATTCGCAGGGATAGACTTATGTGCCGTCGCATATGGAACGAACCCTAATGGATCACCCCCCAATTTTGAGAATCCTCCTTCGCTGCAGTTCACACTCATCGGCGTGTTGGCTTTCTTGATCTTTTTCGCCGTTATCATCACATCTGGACGACTCTACGTAAATAAACATAACTTCAAGTTGGCAGATTGTCAGTCACGCATTAGAAATTGGCGTCACCGTTTTGTTCTTAGACTAATCACTCCATAGACTTTATAATTATTGGTATTATACTTGATCTGGCACTTGCCGGTGTACTTATCGCTCGTGAGAGCCAACCTGGCATTTGTACTTGTATTCCACTAAAAGATTCCTAGTATCTCATCACTTCCGTCACATCTGGGATACTCCCATTTGCTTCTTCGACGTGACCTATTCGAAGGTCAGTTTCTTGTCATCATCTATGTGTCCTTGCTGACTGATCATATGCTTCTTCAGTTGACCTATGTCGAGGTCCTGTTTGTTGGGCCTAGCCTGTTTTTCCCGAAAGCCGCCATCTTTCTCTTCTACCTTCAGGTGTTTTCTGTCGACAAATCAGTCAGAATCGGTTCCAAGATTGGTCTTGTCTTGGCTTTTCTGGCTTATGTTCCGTTGAGCCTATCACTTTCTTATTATGACGCCCCGCATGTTGGACAGACTTGGGACGATCCAGCTGTGCGAGAGGCGGCACTGAAAGGGGTCCCCATTGGCGTTGCAATTGGCGCTGCGTCTGTGTTTGTCGACATCTTTGTGTTCATTCTACCACTACCCACTCTGTTCTCTCTGAATTTGAGTTTCAAAAAGCGCTTGCAACTTATTGCACTGTTTGCGACTGCTTTCACGTAAGGCATCTCCAAGTTATTTATCATCTACTTGAGGCCTGGAATACTAACAAGGATTAGTGGTGTTGTGGCTAGTGTGATTTGCTTGGTGTTCCGAGTACAGTCACTTACGGATAGTGGATGGCAATCTGGCCAACTTGCTATTGCAGTGTAGGCACCCAAACTGACTGATCACTCTAAATCTACCCATGCTGACTTCCCATATCCCGCTCTAGGGTCACCGAGAACAACGTGGCCATCATAGTCGGGTCGTTGCCAGCATTTTCAAACTTTCTCCGCACCTACGTATCCCAAAGAGCGTTCTTTAAATCGCTATCACCTAAGCTCAGATTCCATAGCAAGAGTCATGCGAACGATCCCGAAAACAAAGGGTCGCCGGAGGAACAAACTCTCTGGACGTTTGGCTCTCCTCGAAAACAAAAACCAGAGTACGATAAGCTTACTGACACGGCAATCTTGAAGTCCAATGTTTCAGTACTAGAAGACGCCATTATCAAGCCACTAGGAACTGCTAGTGGCATGGGCTATTCGCAGCAAGTTTAAACCCCGTAGTTCTGCTGAGAAGCTGGTATGACCAGATAGCCAAGCCATGTCCGATGTTGGTATTTTTTACGATGTTCTTCCTTTGACTATGATGATTATCTATGATTTCTTAAAGCTGTCTGGTTCATTTCCTTTATATGATCACAAACCTACATGTCCACGAGATCAAATGCTATACTAAGCTTATCAAAATCCTTAGCAAGTCTCTCCACACCAATTAGTATACACTACAGTATAGCAATCTTAAACACATCATACTAACGACCCTGGGACGAGACGAGGAATGCGCTATAAATGCCCGTTATTCATTGTTTTTTGTATGGTATGTTCTGCTTTCTCATACTGAATATATGATCATGCTTAAAACGATCTGCTCTATAGAACAACCAAATTAACATATTGCATACACGATCATAAATCTGAAGCGGGAACAAGTTCGCGTTAAAAATGGGCGGATTAAAGGGTCGCGGACCGTCAGATTCGGAGATGTGCCTCGCATAATGCCTTGAGCACACCTCCGACAATAGGTACCCAAATATCGTGCTGTTCACACTAGGCATGCATGTGGGATGGGGCTTTGTTTCATAAGCATGATCAACAAAGTAAGAACATGGTATCTGAAAGATGGAAAAAGAGATCCTTCATCCATCATCAACTTATAGCAGTTTTATCGTCGCTAGTACCCATGTCGTTCGGTCTCAGGGTAGGCGACTTTATCGCGGGCGCAAATCTTGCGCATAGATTGATCCGTTGATCATCTGTATCGATGGTTGCAATCAGGCGAAAGTGCGGGATTTCAATTCCGGTGGGGACCGGTCGCTTGGGGGTTTCCTCGTGTCTCTCTTCGAAGCATTTATTAAATCTCTATGCTGCAGGCTCTCGGTTTCCTGTCTTAGAGTTTTATCTATCCGACACGGCCAGAAGTAGTTAGTGATCCGCCCCGAGGGAAATGGATGGCTTGAGGTAGTTGAATCTCAATAGTCTCTATCTATCCTCTAATACTTATCAGCCTAGCCAGGATAACCTGATCATAGCGGTGATGGGTGTGATAGGGGCTGGCAAGAGTACCTTCATCCCACATTGCACGTCTAGTGGACAAGGACCTGTTATCGGTCACGACATTGCGAAGCTTTGTGGAGAGGGGGCGCGTACCAGAGTCATCCTTGCGACGACTATGTGGGAGAATGTGGACCTAGCCGATGGAGATTTACGCGAAACACAGTTGATAGAGACGCGAGACTTCTGGGGCTTCATGTGCGAGAAGGGAAGTCAAGTCTTCCGGCATTATAACAACAAAGAGTCTGCGCTGAAGCTCCTAAGTTACTTTGCCAGCGACAGGTCACAAAAGATGATTCTCGATATTCAACGAGAGCTCGTCGATGGACGCAAGACACTGGATGAGACTCGTGTAGGGAAGGAGCTCGGTAGCACTTTCGCCGCTGAAAGAATGAAGTTAGAACATGAACTAAAGCAGTTGAAGGAGGGAGGTGCGAGAGGAGATGGAAACACGAATCTAACAGCTCTAGCAGGATAGAGATGAACTCGAAATTACGCTAGAGGGCTTACAGGAACAGGCCCTCCACGCGAAGGTTAACAGCGCGCCAAGCCGGACTCCACGGCACGCCACACCTCAATCTAAGGGTAAATATCCTGTTGCCACCCTCGTACGTTACGGATATGTGATAGATGTAGAACCTTGTGACACTGTCCTCACATGGAACGGTAACTACTTTGCGTTGGCCGTCAGGTCTTCCCGAGCTTATTGCGGGCAAGCTGTAAGAACGTTCTAGAGTTCCGTAAAATACCAAAAGCTGATGATTATTCTAGCAAAAGAATATCCAGGTTCTGCCTGCCAGGTCACATTGCCCTCATAAGATATGGGAGCCTGACACTAAACCGGAAGAAGTACCACTCTTCGAGCTCGCAGAGATCGGGGATGATAACAACTACGTCATTTCCGGGAGAACCGTGAGGCTCATTGAGAGGAACTCTCTAAGGGGATTCAAGTGGTTCTTACGTAAGTTTTTAGGCATGTTTGACATACGGGGACCAATTCAAGTTCGGCAAAAATTCACCCCTTCCCCAACACATGACGGGTGTCAAGGTTCAAGCCTTAGCATTGATACTTCTCAGTATAGTAGCTAGGCTTCTAGATATATGCCCTGTACTTCGATATCATGTGCGCTTACTTCGACTTTTAGAACGATCCACTGTCGATTACCCGGGATTTAACGCGTGGGCCAACCCGGATAGCAGTTTCGATAAAAACATTGATCAGTCTTGGCTCGACTTATCAAGTTTGTGGGATAATTCGGGATTCGGAGATCATCTATCTCCTGATGAACACACAAGGTTACTTAAAGAATATAAAATCAGTCACGAATGTTCTGATGGTTCGACAATGTGTCATAATCGGGAGAAAATGTTAGCCCGTCCTTTCCGAAATCGTTTCAAATTTCTCTCTCTTGGCCCCAATGGCACGTACTACGCAAGAGGACCTACCGGTGCCGAGTATCCCTGGGCCGGTGAGAGGAAAACCTCCCGGAACAAACCGGAATGTGCTCCAGTAAGTTACGAGCTACCAAAAAGCATTATGGCGGACAAGACGGCGATGAAAAGGCTGGGAGATGGATCTATGAGAGTCTGGCTGGGCCGCAATGGGGCATGGGTTATACAATGCGACAATCTGGGGTTAAAATGGCATCTGGAAGACCCCGACCTGTATCCCGGCTTGCAAGGATTGCTTGAAAAGCACGAGGATGGTCTGGAGACGATACAAACAAACCAGCCTGGTCGTTTCAGCAGTCGAAAGCGTACTGTACCCCCTTACCTAGCAGTGAGTTTTACATCCGTTTAAATCACTTATCGGGATCGGCAGCTAATTATCTCGTGATTTTCTGAACTACCAGGCGCTGTCTCTTGATAATAGTAGTAATAATTGGGCAGCAGTATTTGGATATTCTGCGGTATCTCCTCATTGGAAAAAGGGATACCATCCTCATCGTCATGGTGACTCAATCCCTTACAAGGGATGCGCCCACATCTACTACAGAAGTCATTCATCGACTGTATTCGAGGAACTTGAGAATCAGTGGAGCAAAAATTTCCATGATTCTGCAACAGGGAGGTGGCAATGGATTGATGTTGGTGAGATGTACGACGATCTCACCTGAGCGAGCATCCTATAATTCAAGAAGTGGTGATTTCTAGGTTGAGAGAACACTGGGAAGCATGGTAGAGCATGAGAAGGTAGCGTATAATTTTATGGTATAGTTACAAGAGTATACATATTTCCTAAACTCCCCGTACTAAATGAATATACCGGGGCCTACATCGAAGTGACTGAGCAGTCCTAAAACCGCACCGAGGGAGGTGGCATTGCCACTGGCCTGTGTCTAGTAGTTTTAAGTATGCAGTTTAACTCTCTGGAACGAAAAACTCGATAACAGTGGCACGGAGTAGCCAAAGTGTAAAAATAATAAGAGATAAACAGAATACTTAACCAGAACACTTGAACTTAATCAGTTTAAATCTAACAGATGGCATAGTAGGATCGTCTGCTGGTGTAGTGTTGCCGCCAGGGCGCGGCTGTCAGTCTTAGCACGGCACAAAGCGGGAGAGCTTGGCGAAGAGAAGGCAGGTCTCGGGATCTACTATTCTATCGGGAGTAAGAATAGGACCCCACCAGGTACACGCGCTAAGCCGCTTGGAACCAGGCAGCTCACGAACCCAGTAGCTGGCTCGTGCACTGGAGTTTTTGGTGTGAAAAAGATACTTTGCGCTGTGGAGCTGTCTCTTAGCGCGCCAAGAGTACCTGACAAGGGCGGTTCTTACCCAACCCCAACTATGTACTTTCTGCGGAGTCTGCCTCACGCCCTAGGCCGGCCTTTGTATTGGCCCCGCTGGGGAAGGTTGACGGTACTGTATGCCGACTAGGCACGTTGCATCCCGGCACCGCAGGGTCAACCAACCGCATGACAGCTCGCCAGGTGTTGTCTAAGATGCTGTCCGAGGTTGAGTTATTCATAGGTAGATTTCCTTGTGCAATTTAGTATAGTATCAAATATAGTTCGATGGCCCATTTTTCAAGCCAACACGGAATATCCTTGTATTATTTCCTGACGTGATCACACAAGAGTTCTGATAATTCTAGCACAGTACGACCCCCTACTAGGAGCTGCTGGAAAGGGAGGTCTACGTTGAACTCGCGAAATATCCAATTTCGAAATTCCGCTCCAATCATACTTTCAATACCTAGGCTTGATAGGGAATGTCGAGCTGGTTCGATACTATTCACTTCGATCATCATCAGCCGGGCAAGCCGGCGTGTCACATGCTGTGATACAACCTCGACTGCCTGCTGTTGAGTCGCCGCGTTCCGAGTGAGATGGATTATATCATGAGTGCCAACATGTCCCACGGTAGTCTGGTTCCCCGCATCATCGATCTCCTCCTCTATCTTCGCCTTGAGATAGTTCATTCGTGGATCCTCTGATATGACGCCCAGTGCATTCGCTGCCTGCATGGAGGGACCCAAGCGACGAGGTTGAATCCCGACGATAGTGTGGTCGGTGTTTGGAGGAAGGTCTTCTGGTGGCCTCATAGCGATCTCGAAAGCGGAAAGAACTTCGTGCCACGGGACTGGATAGAATCCTTTTGATTCGATGGCTCGAAAGATCTCAGGCCGATCGTGCAAGATTCCGATACCTGAGATAGGGGGAAGGATAAGCGACATGCCCGGAAGAGCACGGGCTCGGCGATGACATGCGAGTGAATCCATGAAAGAGTTGGCTATAGAGTGGTTAGTTTAATTGTTCTGGCAAGGTATGTTCATCGTATGTTCCTACCTGCCGCGTAATTGGCCTGTCCTGACGAGCCCATTATTCCCGCAACAGAGCTCGTCATGACGAAAAAGTCGAGGTTGTCATCGACCAGAATCTCGTGTAAATTGATAGCCCCTTTGACTTTGACGTTTATCGCTTCCCGCCAGTTATCTATCGTCATAGAAGAAAACATTGCGTCGCGGATAACAGCAGCCGCATGAACGACCCCTCGAATCGGTAGAGCAAGTCGAACGTTGCTGATGGCCTGCTGCAAGCCTGCTCTATCGGTGACGCTCACGCGATGGACGAGCACCTCCACACCATGTTCCCTCAGACATGACACAGTCTGAGCAGCAGTAGGGCTGTCGGTACCGGTCCGTGAGATGAATGTCAAGTGCTTTGCCCCCCTTTCTGCCATCCAAATTGCTAGCTTTGATCCAAAGGCGCCTAGACATCCTACCATAACGTATGTTGCGTGACCTTTGAATGTTAAGGGTGAGGGGGACGGTTGTACCTAATCATGGCAAATTTAGTTGTGCATTTGCTATCAAAACTCACCTTGACACTTACCACGAACGAAACTCCATCATTGTATGACAACACAATTTTGTTGTCACCAATGGATGTTGGAATCGAATAAAGATCCTCCTGAATATCCATAGGGTCTCTCAAGACGAGCATATCTACTGGTCGAGCGTGCTTTTCTGTATAAAGCGCTACGCATCTTCGAAGCAACCTGTGGCTTGTGAGAACTTGACTCAAAAATTTGAAAGAAAAGGTTTGACATGCTTTTGCATTAGAGACTGTCTTCTCTGAGCGACTCGCCTCAGTGTAAACTGGAAGAGATTTAATCCTCTCTCCTGGAACAACGGAGGCAACATTAATGGGCTTTCATCTTTCGCAGCTTGTCCGACCACCACGACTCTTCCCATTGTCCTTAAATGCCGCATGCATTCCATTACAACTGTTTGATGGGTTGATGAAGAACATAGTAGTATGTCCAGCCCAGCACCCCTAGTAGCGTGTCCGATTTGAAAAGTAAGCTCGTCGTGTGGTATGACGATCAGCTGGTCTGGTCCGATGACACCGCTGCCCAAAAGCAGATCTTTCGCCGCAACGGAGTCTGTTATCACGACGGGGTTAGCACCGAGGTGGCGGCATAATTGAGCAGCCACGACGCCAGCGTCTCCTATGCAGTCAACTATAGCTACATTCTCGCCAGCTTGAACTTTCGCTAGTTCCTCCAAGCTATAAAGTGCGGTTAAGTACGCGGATGGCATAGATGAGGCCGTCGAGAAAGACCACCCAGGTGGTAATGGGTGTACAAGACATGATGAAGTCTGTTGGAAAGTTGCCAACTGGTTGAAGGATAGCCCGAAAACTTCTTCACCACAGCTGATATTCTTGACATTGGATCCGACTCGTGTTACGATTCCTGCAACCTGATGGTTGAGGAAACTGGCGTCGTCGGATCCGTCGGGTGTTGCGAGCCCGATCGCCCGTACATGAAGCTCAACCCCATCATCATCGAGAGGCTCTCTGGTGGCCGACGTGTCATTGTAGAATGCCAGAGTCTTATTTTTGAGACTGGCTTTGACAGCAGGACGGTCGCGTTGATACAGTGTGGTGGATTCCCCGGATCCAGGAACGAGACTTTGGTGCACGGCCTTGTGAGAGATGATGCGGCTCACGTATAGCACACCCGCGCTGAGACAGTACTCGGTCTCCCCATTACGCCCTGCCAATCTTTGGCGACCAATCACGTCATCTAGGAGAGAAAGCAATCGCAATTCGGAGATCTGATTGGTATCGAAGTCAATAGTCACCAGGTCCATTGCCGCCCTTTCTCTGCGAATAGTCCTGGCAAACCCCTCAGTCATTCCATATTCAGGTCGGTCGCCGGCCAATCGGCCGCCCTTGGTGACCCATATGAGCCATGAGGCAGCCTCGGTGAGCTGGTTTAGGCGGTTTAGGCGCTCGGCAGACAATGAAGCTAAGAGTGGTTCGTCTGCTTCGTCGAGTAGGATGATATGTTTACCCGTAAGTTGCGATATTGAATCGATTGAGATAGAAGCGACATCCCAACCCTTCTCAGCCAAGAAGCTTGAAAGATGCCAAAGCAACGGTGTCGGAGTATCGAGATAAAGTATCAGCACACTATTCTTGCCGCGTGGGTGCCCGTCATTGCCCGGCTGAGTAGCATCGCTAGCCGCAGGGGCGGCTAAGATGAGACTATGAGAAAAATTCGCTTCTACTTTTAGATGAGAGAATTTTAGTGCGCGGCTGAGCATTGCAGTCATACCCATTGGTGTCGGGAGAAATAGGCGGCCGTCGTATGCAAGAAATGCACCAAGTTTGTCGAGCAACTCCGAGTCAATTCTGTCAATATTCGGCATGACAACTAGTGAATAGGATCCTTTTGCATGCGCCCCAAAGAAAGACGCAATTTCAAGTTTGACGACGGTTAAAGTAGCGTGTTGAGCTGGATTTTGAACCCCTGTCTGTAGTGTGTGTTTCACAACCAAGTCAGGCCGGAGCGTGCGGATGGGCGATACTGCGCTATTGTCTAAGCACAGGATATTGGCTGGGGCGTCTTTGTGAAGAACAATATCGATGAGAGTTTCGAGGGTTAAATCAATGGGAAGTTTTACGTCTTGCAACCAGTGAAGATATTGGAGATCGGGCTTCCACAGAAGTTGTTGATACAAATCTCGCTGGGGGTGTCCTTTCATATGGTGTGGCATGGCAGCCCCGTGCAGTAGATTTCGGCATTTAACAACATCGACTAGTAGCAAACCGTCTGTAGCTATCAGTTGAGAATTGGACGTGAATGCCCGATTGCCAACGTGATCGGTCCAACATTGGATTGTACATTCCATTGCAGACTGCGTAGGAGAAGGAATGTAAACTGTAGCCTCCTCAATCGACACGGGAATTGCTCCACACCGCAGCTCATCAATTTGGCCACGAACCAGTGAGAAATATTGCGGCTGCAGGCACGCATCCAGCACCGTGGGGTGTATGATATAACGAGACTCGCATTTCATCAGGCCACAAGTAGAACTGACTTTCATGATTCCTCGGGCACTGTAACTGTTTGGATCTGAGGAGATGGTTTCGATGTGATGAAAAGCTGACCCCAAGTCGATGCCAAGAGCCCTGTGTTTATCCAGAAAATGGATGAATTGATGGCTTACAGGCGTAGCAGGGAGCGGTCGGATTTGCTGCTGAGCAAGTCGTCTTTTGACATTGATACCGATGATTCCGCGAGCAGACTCTTGCCAGGACCCATGAACGCAGAAGGAGGAGGAAAATTGATAGTATTTCTCGGGTTTGCTAGTTTTCTGAAATGGTTGCAGGCGGAACAGGGTTTCTACGCCTTCATGGTCCTCTAGTACTGGAGTGGCGCTAGAGATGACGACGTCGCGTAACGTATAACTTGATATTCTATGGGGCTGGTCCATCTCAGCATTCAGTTGCGTCACCGCTTCAATGGCTAGGGCGAGGTATGCAGCAGCTGGCATTATGACCTCGCCGCCCACCCTGTGCTGTACAAGCCATGGTAAGTCTTGATGGCGGAGCACGTTACGCCAGACTGGCTCGAGCGATGAACTTCCAAGGAGACGACGGCCAAGGATATCATGGCGTGGTTCCTTGGCTTCCCTATGTTCTTTGCTCCAACGTGGCTCGCCTAATCCCAGTTTCGAGTATGTCCAATGATAGGGAGGGAGATCAACTAGGACAGATCCTGGAGATGCTCGCATTTCCTCATCTCCTTTCACGCAATCGCGCGAGCTGACAATAGCGGACATGTCGATGGGGTAGTCGTTTACCCAAAGACCACCAGCAAGGCGAAGCATTTGATCACTGTCTAGCTCATTTCTCTTGAGTGTCGGCATATACATAATGCTCTCCTTATGCAAGCCCTGGCATATCTGGCGGATAGGTCCCGCCAGGGATGAGTGAGGCCCAAATTCCACTATCCTGTTGATTTCCGGGAAGGTTTCAAGCATTAGCTGGACCCCTTGGCTGAACAGAACAGGTTTCACCAAGTTGTCCACCCAGTATGACTTGGGAATTCCTTCTTCCCTCCCGATTACGTAACCCTCTCGTACAGTAGAGAACATCGAGACGGATTCAAGGATATTGCCAGAGATAGCGAATTCCTCTTGTTCTAGTAGCTGAAGGTACGACTGTGAAGCACCGGCAATATGGGAAGAGTGATAAGCCTTCCCTCCAGTCTTAAGCATACGCGTGAAGACCCGGTCGTTGTTGAGCCTCTGTTCAAGCTCTTGGATTGGCAGCCTGTCTCCGCTGACTGTGACACTAACCGGGGAGTTATAGCAGCCGATCACCAGATTTTCTAGATGTGGCGATGCCATCATATATCCATCAGCAAGCTCAGGCTCTAGCCCAACTGCCAGCATTGCACCGTCTGTCTCGATAGATGCGGTGACCTTGCCGCGAAAATATGCAGCGGTGATTGCATCTTCGGCACGAATGTGACCTGCTGCGTAAGCAGCGGCTAACTCTCCTACCGGGTTTCAGCGCTGCATACAGTATTGTGTCTCGTGATTTAAACTTACCAGAGGAATGACCGATCACAGCTATTGGTTTAACACCCCAGATTGTAACGAGATCGATCAAGGCAATTTGAATGGCCGTACACAGTGGCTGTGAAAATTGTGGATTGTCTATCATGCTCGCTTTGCTTGGATCAGTTATCATGGTTTCTATTTTCCAGCTTGGAGGGTTCGTTAGGGTCGATAGATGCTGGTCCAGACGTCTGATCGTTTGTAAGGCCATTGGGAAGACAGCTATGAGATCGGCTCCCATGCGTGGCCATTGAGATCCTTGCCCTGCATCCAAGTATGTCAGTGGGTTAGACCAAGGGATTTTGGGAACTGGATCGGTGGTTTGAACGTGCCTGTGAATGCGAAAGCTAGCTTGGGCTTCACTTCTGGGCACGTAGAAATGGTGTTCACGGCAGCGGCAATGTCTATGTTTGCGCTGATTTCGCGAGCAACAGCGAAGGCTCTTTGCCCATGTATTGTTCTGCGCAAGGCGAGCGTATATTCGAGGTCGACTAGTTTCACATTTCGACTGATCCCGGAAACGTCGGTTATATTATGTTGTAGAGTGGATTTGTTGTGGGCCGAGAGAACGATTAGATGAGGACATTGAGTCCCCGAGAAATCGTTTTCATGGCCATTAGGCGAGCTGAATGGTTTTCCCAAGGAACCTTGGACCTTGTGTCCTCTGTAACCTGGGATCACCGATCTCACGCTTTCCAAAACACAGTGGGCGTTAGTTCCTCCGTACCCGAAAGCACTAATACCAATACGAGGATTGGCAAGTGAAGTCGGAATATGAGTAGGTTGGGAAACCACTTTGACATTATAGTCGTCCCAAGGTACTAAATTAAGGAAGAATTTGTAAGATAGTGTCGTGTTTTGATTCCGTGCAAAACTGACACAATGGTCCTTACAGGAACTTACTATGCGGATTCAACCTCACAAGTCCCGCTGTGGGGGGTATAACGCCGTTTTCCAGAGCCAATATTACCTTAATAAGTGTACCCATACTGCTTGCAGCTTCGCTATGTCCTATGTTTGGTTTTACCTGGCTCATTTATCAGCAACGTGGACAAGAGTGAAGCTCTTATATGTGTTAAAGGTGCAACATACACTCCCGATCAAGATCGGCTCGTCTTTGGACCTAAATCGTCCCAGTGCCTGCTGAATTGCTTCAACTTCAATCGGATCGCCTACTGGAGTGCCCGTTCCATGACACTCAACATAGAACGTGTCCTCTGGAGAAATGTGCCCCAGTTTGTAAGCAAGCGAGATTACTTCAGCCTGGCCATTGACACTAGGGTGTGTGATACCATCGTGATCTCTGCCATTGCTGTATTGATGTCAGCAGATAATAAGGCCTGATCGGACATTCACCTACCCGCCTATAGCAGTCGCTCGAATAATAGCACGAATGGGGTCTCCATCGCGTATGGCCGCTGAGAGTGGTTTGATGTAAAGAGCGCCGACACCATCAGCTCTTCCATACCCATCCGCAGCCTCATCAAACGCATGGCATTGGTTTGTTGGAGACATAACCCCCATGCGCGCGGTGTTCATTTGCTGATTTACCGTCATAATAAGATTCACGCCACCAACGATGGCGGTGTCGCATTCCCCTGCACGCAGAGAGCTACAAGCAAGATTCAAAGCATACATTGATGAGGAACAAGCCGTGTTGACCATCAGACTTTGGTTTAATCATTAGAGACATGATAGAAGAAAGCACAGGGTTACCATCTTCTTACCTTGGGCCCTTGAGGTTGAAAGCATGGCTGAGGCGAGCGCTTACAAGACCTTGATCCGTACCTACAGCGGTCAACATATGCCTGAAGTCGGGTTCTTTCATAGCCATACGCTGATAATCAAGAGAGAAAGCCCCTATGAAACAGCCGGCTCTTTGACTGGCGGCACGCTGAAGTGTAGTACCACTGCTTTCAAAAGCCTCGTAAACAACCTCCAACAGTTTACGTTGTTGAGGGTCCATGTACAGTGCCTCGATAGCAGAGATTTGGAATATGGTAGGATCAAATTGAGTGAGATCTTCATCAATGAAGTAACCTCCGGAGATATGAAAACTTCCAGGTCTTTCTTGATCTGGGTGTAAAAACCCGTCGATATTGAAGCGAGACGATGGAACACGGGAGGTATTAGCAATTTTGCCCGACATCATGATATTCCATAGGTCCTTGGGACATCGGATGTCGCCAGGCATTCGGCATCCTAGTCGAGATCAGATATCAAACTTAAATCAGATACGTAGTACAAACCCATTCCAATTACTGCTATAGGATCTTGGCTTTCTAGCGGTTTCGAATCCATCATCAAGGTCTGACTCCGTACGTAAAACTGTCAACGAGATGGGGGATAGATGTTGAGTGTTATTATGGTAAAAAAAACAGTCGTGATTGAATACGAGACCCAGTATGCATACGCTAGTGACCAGAAAGTTGAATGCACGCGATTGGACTTGATGACCGATGTGTGCTATGGGAAGAAGTCCTTGGACAACAGGAATAATCATGAAGTCAGGGCAAAAGGTATTTTATAGCTTTCGCCGAGAAGATTCGGCTCGAGTCCCGTACACGCTCATATGTACTTTAGCATATTACTTTGGTAGTCAATGTGGGGGCTTCTCCAGACTTTCATGTACCCTAATTGTCACAACTTATGAGGTATATGCTGAGCCGAATAGTCACTCGTGTGCACATATATTGAGGCTGTTGGTTTGGCTTAGAAATGCTGTGCCAAGCAGATTGGTAGTATTCCAAAACTCGAACATGATCCGACCATGAAAAGTGGGACTACACTTTCAAGATCTCTATTACTCTACACAGAGAGGGTGCGATGAAGAACCACATCAAGACAGTGCACCACTTATGGCGTCTCCTTGTGCCTCATGTGTGACGCTGCAGATATGACAGTGCTGCATGCGGTTTGCTATACTCGACTGTCTGATTTAACTACCAATTAAATAGGAGTCGCAGCCCCAACCGGCGAAGCAAGTGCAAGGTTGGGATGCGGTTGGTGGTCTTCAAGCATCTCCCGACCAATTGGATGTCGGCGCTGTGGAATGCGCCTCTTACTTACATAAATACCTACAAAGATGAAATCCCTCCCTGCAATAGTCCTGTCCAACAGTCTTGTCCAGCGCGAGTGCTCACTGCAACGGGTTTTAATGGGGGGGGGGGGGGAGTACACTAGTAGTTAAGCTATTTTTATAAATGCTAACATGTGTCACTAATATTATTCAGACAGCCTCGAGTATTATAATTTAAAAGATAACATATATAGGATATCTCTGGCTTTATATCCGACGTCTCGAAGGCTGTATGAGATCGGTGTTAACTGCTATGTAAGAGCGGTTGGCACTTGTACGTCGTGTGTATTATCAGAAAGGGTCGCAGACATAGGTTGGCTAGTATATCTAATGCATAACACCTAACCGTAACAGAGCCAACTGCAGCTCTATTGCAGGGATAACTCGTATTTTGATATCCGAGACGCAGGCAATGCATGTACAAAGTCTTACGCTATCCTCACTTTGTTGCTGACAGATTCCTTCTGCAATTTGTATGATGTGAATACAATCAAGGAGCGGTGTGATACGCAGAGGATACCTCACAGACTTGGTGTATAGAAAGCGGGGCTATGTAGGGAAGATATTTCTAGAGCCTCGTGTCGTAATATCACATTCTGTTCGTGCAGACGGCCGGTTCGACAATACTTCGTATTAGGCCATTCGGGTGGATTGGACGTAAAGGGGTAGGTGATAACAACTTACTACTTGTGTTCTGGCCGGTCTACCGGGAAGAGTTTCATCATAAATGCCTCTGCATCGACCTCAGAGTGCATCATCTCAGTAGTACAGTCATAGCCCACAAGCCAACCTTCGGCTTTGAAATAAGAATCACCAAAAGCCAGGAGCAATAAACACAATGCCGGGTGGTATTAACTTGGCGGGGAATGCCTTGGTTACTGGCGGCGGTAGGTTCCTCCGATAAACAATCTTCACTAATGACTCGAGCGGGTAGTATTAACATTGGCCAGGGAGTGGGATTGGGAGAGCCGTGTGTATTGCATTTGCAAAGTGCGGCATACAAGGCTTGTCGGTCGCAGACATCAATATGCAGGCTGCGATGGACACTGTTGCAGAATGCAGGTCAGTAGCAACTTGCGCCCAGAGCCGACTCGAGCCTATTCAAGTTGATGTTGCTCTACATGATTCCGTGCAAAACGCGGTGTCGATGACGATTAAAGCACTGGGGAGAATCGACTACTGCGTCCATGCTGCCGGGGTAAGGCCAGGACGTGCCAGCAAATTAATCGGTTTCTAACCTCGAAAACATGTCAGATCACAGGAGAGCACGCAAATATAATCGATTATCCTTTAGAATCCTTTAGACGGACAATGGACATCAATGTTCAAGGGACGTTTCTCGTCCTAAAAGTGGTTGCCACCGCTATGGCATCTCAAGAGCCCAAGATGATCGATTCATCTCAGCCCGCCAGAGGCGTTTGCCGGGGCTCGATTGTCACCCTAGGGTCTGTCTTCTCAACCTGGACTTACCCAAATGCAATACAATACAATGCATCAAAGCATGCTGTTCTCGGGCTTACTAGAAGTGCCGGTAAGTTGATGCTTGGGGATTTGATGAATCACATAACAGCATACTGAATACCAGGCAGCCATGGACCTCATCAAATTCAAGATCAGAGCGAACTGTGTATGTCCATCATGGGTAGATACTCCTATGGTGGGAGATCTCATTGCGCAGTTTCCGTTCATGACTCAGGATATTATATCTCAGCTACCAATGGGACGCATGGCGCTGCCCGAAGAAGTCGCAGATGCGGTCCTCTTTCTTTGTAGTGGGAATTCGAGTTGGATCAATGGCAGTATGATGAATATTGACGGCGCAATGACACTTGGTCCCCACAGTATCACCATGCATTGATTCTATAAAAGATCCGACGAACTGCTACTCAGGGGGTCCAGACAATATTACTATATGATCTATATCATGAAAATACCGGCAATCGTATTGGAAAAATATCAAGTATTTTCTTGGTGTAAGTAATAATTGTCCATGCGTTGCTTATTTTCTGGGCTTTTCAATGTTTGAATATGAACATAAAGTGAATTATTCTAGGTAGGAGAAGAACTTTTTGTTTTAGGCAGCGAAGTCGGTGTTACATATTTAGGTAGCTACCTCAAAGGCGCCTATAGATGGCGTGGGAGGCGCGATAGACATGAATTAGGTACTCGTTAGACCACTTGCTCAATCCAATTCAATAATAGTCGCCACCCCATTAGACCTACGTGTATGTGGATGGTACCTAAGATAGCGACTTTGCTATTCAAAGCGGACTATTCATGGTAAGGGCTCTAAACTGCGTCCTAGGTAGTAGTGAAGGAATTAGTACCAACGAGGTGGTCTTGGGAGATGTGAGTCGGCCTGATGATGTGGTGTTATTTCTTCTTGTTTAGCTGTGCCGTAGATAGGCAACCTGCCGATGATAAAGTCGATCGCTACCTAGATCAAGAACTCTGATGATAGGCTGAGCCGCTCTCTTAGCATTTAGGTGAGGTCAGTCGAAACGACTAGGATAGGGAGGAGGCTGGCGGCTTTAGCCCCACCTTCCATCCTCCTGCCCTTCAAGCACAGGATAAGTCCTCGTGACTAATGCAGCTATTTCCAACTGCATAATATCCTCGCAACACGACACCTTTTCCAGGGCCATCGGAATTAGAGTCCGCCGAATCCGCTTCGAATCCATCATAACAGCTATCAACAAGTTGGGAGCAGTTATGGAACGTAAGCACATCGTGCAACACTTTGCAGCCGAACATATGGTTTCAGAAATGTGGCTCAAGATTTCCAACACCCCTGAAGTTCCATCTACCCCAACTGTTATATTCAGTCTGCCACATGCCCACGCCTTAATTACGAGAATATCGCCGAGTATGCACCTTGACGAGCTATCATTACCCTATTTCCTCAATTCATTCCATCACTGGGAGGCTACATCATGGCATCTTCATCAGACACAATGTTACCACCGATCGACTACCATGACGATGGCCCTGGCATGGTAGCCAGCTCGTCGGTGCTTGCTCTACTGGCAACAATCGCCGTCGCGTTGAGGTTTTGGGCAAGAAAACTAACACGAGCTACCCTTCGCCTTGATGATTATCTCATTCTTGCAGCTCTATTTGTCCAGCATGCACAGTCGACAGCGGCTTTCGCCTCTGTTTTTGGTGGAGGTCTCGGACGAGATTTTCAGCTTGTGGTTGCTGAGGGCAAAGTCGTCTTCTTGTTCAAAGTTAGTAGCTACTAAACGGGCCACGTCTTGGCAATATGGCTGATTCGAAACAGGCTATATTCGCAAGTGAGATCCTGTATGGATTGAGTGCTTCGATTGTTAAGCTCGCTGTGCTTTCTCTCATATGGCGAATATTCCCAACTAGGGAGATACGAATCGTCGTTATAGTACTTGTTATTATCACCATCTGCTGGATTATTGCGATAGAGATCGTCAACTTTCTGCAGTGTATTCCACTGCACGCATTTTGGCATGTTGAATTGCAAGCGCTCCCTGAAACAAAGTGCCTTGACTTTATCCTCTTTTTCCTGGGTAATTCAAGTGTTAATACTGTTGTTGACTTCGTCACTCTAACACTTCCGATTCGCGAGATTCTTAAGCTGAAGCTGCCAAGGTCTAAAAAAATAGCTATCTGCGGCATATTTCTGCTTGGTGGCATGTACGAGCTGAAGATACTTAGCTGTGTTTGTGATACCCGCTAACTTTTCACTATAGAACCTTCGCGGCAAGCCTTACTCGCACAATATCTACTGCTATTATCCACAACCAGACTATCACAAACTTTACGAGTAAGTTTTTTGGTCGCCATTGGAATCTGTTTCCTTTCTTATTCTCGCAACAGAGCAGTTCGTTGTGTCGGCCGTCGCCACTGTCATCGAGGTGTACGTGGCGATCATTGGCGCTTGCGTGCCAGTGTTAGCGCCCGTATACTCTCATATTCGAGGCCTCACGATAACCTCGAGCTCGACTGGCTCATCTAACGCGAGGGCGCCTTTCGTTAAAGGGCTAAGTTACTCCTCCAAAAGCAACCTGCGAAGAATGGTACGACCCTATGATCAGCTCGATGACGACCTATCCACGGCGATGAACAGCACCACTAACCACCGAGTTGAAATTTCCCGTCGGGATTTCGACAGATCCGAGTATACGAACAACCACGCTATTCCACTCCAGGGGATCATGTTAGAGCGAGCCACGCGGTGGACGGAGAATAAAGAACCATACCCAGAGTAATGTACAAAAATATTCTCAGGACTCCGGGACACACTTAGAAGCCCATTCATATTACCCAACACTCTTTAGTACAAATCTTTTAGGTCGATGAGAAATTTCTCAGACATTATTTACGCCCTTTACAGCAAACGTCCAAAGTTTGTTTTGTTATGTGATTTAGCTAGGTTACCAACAGCCCCGAGAAACGCGTGGTGTTAGAGGTATTTCACCGCGGACACTAGCATTATTAAGAGCTAGGCTTGATTCAACAGTGACGGGAACGTTAATGATATAGGTAGCAGGCAGACATCTTGGGAGGTAGGCTACTCCATTTTCATAACGTTAAATTGTTCTAATTCCCTCTCTCGTGTCTTTCCCGTTGTATCAGCTAGGCAAACCTGCAGCTTGATCAAATCAGAATTCAATTCTCCACACAATGTAGTTATCTTAAGCACAGTAACTCATCATGCCTGATGGCATGAAATCGTAAGAACTTTTCGTAGACTAGCTACATCTGGTATGACGTGTGTGCAGATGTACAATCACCGTGATCTAGATCATGCATAAAAAATTACCATATAACCGTTTCTGACCTACTAAGACTAAGATTAACAAGAGTGAAGCCCTTGATCAGCAATAGCCTGGCTAGAGTAAGCTTGCCTGGGTTGCAAATACTACCACCACAACTTGGCACTCCTACACTGTAACTGAGTGCCCATTTAGGAATAATACGAGCATGAGCAAATATTGGCAATGGCCTGCATAATGTGGGGATAAGTTGCGGATACTACTAAGTATGTACTGCGTCTTGGTATGTCCAACCAGTGGGATGCGAGAATGAGCGAAGGATGGCAATGCCAGTATGCAAATGCTACCACCACAACTTGGCGTGACTGACCATTGTATTCCTGAGCCTTGCGGGCATGCAGACTGTTTTCAGGGATACGAGAATGAGCGTCCTTGAAGTTCTACTGTGAAGAGCCTCACTTCTTTTCGGATAAAAGCCCTGTATTAATTAGGAGTTAACAGGTGGCTGGACTGAATCTCACCAATGACAATGTCTCCACGACTTCCGCCCGGGCCCCAAAAACTAGGCGTCGTGCCCACCCCAACTGGTTGGCCAGCGCTCTACTGTGCCGCCGAACCCCTCATCGGATGATTCCGACGTAGCAGATTCTGCGATAATAATCTGCACCTACACCAACAGCATTGGATGATCCAGACGCAGCCTGATAATTCTAGGGGCTGGTACCTGTCAGTGATCGTAGAAGAGGTGATTCAAGGGTTAAGAAATACCGACATCGATGCATACTGAAGTACTTGCCTAACATACTGACTTAGCGGCAAGGTGACACTACAGACAGTAACGAACGTATCATAGCCGAAGACAAACGAGCTGCATGATGTTCACACCAACCACCGAGGCTGTGAAACCTACCCTGACAAATGGCTTGGGGTAAGTAAGCGCTTGAATGAGATAAGTAGCTTAGGTTTTGGCGTGTGAGGTTTCTGCAATCTTCACCTCAAAGCCTTGTGCAAAGTCTTCTTATTATTGTCGTCCTTCTTCCCTCATTCTAAACATCGTCCTCATCTTGAGTTCGAAGCCTTGAACCAATATGGGCGGGCCAGCTACCCGTCCACTGGTGTCCTACCAGCCGGTTAAGGTTGTCTTCCAACTGGCTTACATAAGTTCCATAATCATCCGATTACCAGTATGGGCGGTGAAGTCGCTCGTCCCGTTTCTACGACCTCATCCAAAATGGACTTTCAAACAGACCCTCATGTCTCGATTCACTTATGCTGTCATCGACATGGGATCACGGTGTGGAACCACCGAGACGTTGTCGACACAGACGGCGAAAGAGGGTAACCGATTTCAAATGGTCAAAGCATTTGACTCAGTCTTATACCAAGGGGCACTGAACCATGCCGATACTAAACCCGCCTCTGTCGGAGGCACCTGGTTTCCACAAGCACCAGGACGAGATATAGCATCTAAGACCGTTGTTTTGTACCTCCACGGCGGTGCATTTGTACAGGGAGACGGCAGGCAAAACTTTTGCAGATTTGTAGGGGCCAACTTTGTCGAGTATGGGAACGTGGATTACCTGTTTTCCGTCCAGTACCGCCTTGCTGGCTACGGGCTGAACCCGTTCCCAGCCGCAGTACAGGATGCCCTCACAGCTTATATCTTCCTCCTTACTATAGTTCGCATCGAGCCAGAACAGATCGTGCTTGCTGGAGATAGTGCGGGCGGAAACCTTGCAATAGCCCTTCTCCGATATATCCAGGAACACGGAAAGGAGCTCAGCATACCCCTACCAAAGTGTTGTGTCCTTTTTTCTCCATGGTACGTTTTGGTCTTTTATTCTGAGCATGTGCGGATGGACGCTTCAGTACCTTTGCCATATTGTGTCTTTTACTAACGCTTGTGATGTTGTTAGGACGGCACCCTACGATCTCAGCATCACCAAGAGCCCTAACTTCAGCACTGACTGGCTTCCCCCGTCGTTTCTGCGCTGGGGTGCTGATGTTTACGGCGCGGGCATGGAGAAGCCCGAGTCGCACCGATACATCACGCCACTCGGCAACCCATTTGCAACGAACGTGCCAATATTTGTTAACTCGGGCACGCTCGAAGTATTCGACCAAAATATAACAAAATGGGCAAAGGAAATGATGGACAAGGGCAACTCCGTTGAATTGCACCGCGAGATGGGCGCCCCTCATGACACGATACTCTTGGGGGATCTGCTTGGCTTCGAGGAGACCGCTAGAGATGTTGCTGCGAAGGTTGGCTTGTTCGTCTCTAGACAAATGAAGCCATCTGAATCGTGATCTGGTTTCTCGTGCTTATTCTACTCTTAGTCTTGGTCCGACGACTTTGGAAACTTGATCTCCTATTATGTGTTTTCTCCGATATATAAAATCTCGGGCGGGCAATAAAAGTCTAAATCACGTACCGAAACGGGTTTCGTCAGTGTTCTGATTTGTACTTAATTAACTCGCTGTATGGTAACTTCAAATAGGTCTTTATGAACACATTGGGCTCGACAATGCGGAATTTCATAACTCTTTCCCATTAAAAGTTGAGTGACCTTCTTCACCACTGAGTGGCTATAACGCGTAGTTGTAATAGACTAATAAACTTTATATTTATATTTCTATCCCTGCAAAGGGGAGCGCGTGACTTATAGTCTATTCTCAGACGCGTCTGGGATTGCGGGGTAGGCAGAGAGGTCCTATAATTATATTGACGGAAAACCTAGAGACTTAGCTGGTGGAGTCTCTGCTTGCTATTAACATCCGGTACAATACCTTGCTGGAGGTGCTTCACGTACAATATCCAGGCCAAAAGGGCTACCGAGAATCAAACTGCGCTCCGGTTCGTGCCTAACTCTCGACAGCTCGATTGAGTTTCGTTGCTACCTAGGAGTTAGTGCATATCAAGACTACCTACCTTGTATGTGCATAATGTATCGTGCGAGTACCTACTGGTAAGTTGAACTGCGTGAAATTGTGATTGGCTGAGTACTTATCGACTGTGTTCAATGATTGGCTGGTGAGTTGGTAAGGATTCCATCAAGCTACAAATTTAGCAACTTGCTGCACCAACTGCCAAGCAGTCTCGCCGCAACCTTTGAGCGCAGTTCAGCGCAGGCTCGCTAGAAGTCAATGGCCCGTGACGAACATGTAGCTGATTTAGAATTTTGGTTTCTGGTTGATTCTGATTTCCAATTTGGGCAATACCTAAAAAATCAATTCATAACCCCCTTACCAATACCACGTTCGTAAAACTACGTCAACAACACCGTAGTGCGCTCGTAACAGTTATTATAACTACTTACGTATAGCAACATAGCCATATTTATATATTCGGGTATTTACCATAATAAAACAACACGGCTATTATATAAACTTAGGAAGGATATAGTATTACGAACGTTATACGACACGGGGGGTTTAAAGAATTGATTTTTTCGACAGGCTTAGGGCTCGCGCCTAGTAATCAGACCGAAGCTATCGCTATAGGGTCCTCGATATTAAGGAATAAAGTCACGCTTAGTTAAAAATCTCTTCGGGTTGGTAAAATAAGTTATAGCTGCCTCGCGCTTCTGTTAAGACATTTTGGCTATATAGTTAGCAGAGTTCATGAACCTTAAAGTTGCAGACAGGACCTCGCCGCGCTAAAAAGCGGCGAAATATCGGCCCATAATGCGGAGGAGTGTTCCGTCGTAGAGACCATAATCCATCTTGACAGCAAGCTCTAAGGATCCAGTCTACGCATCTCTAAGCAAGACATACCAGATAAAAGGCTTGCCGAAAGTGAAATGCGAAAAAGAAATGTCGTCGAGATAGGCTCTTTATCCTCAGTATTGTTGATACTAATAATGTTTACGGCGGTATTCACATCTCGTTCCATTATACCAACTCTAGGCCGAGGGGCGGCATTTGTAGCTCTCCGGATTCGAACAGGTCGACTAGCTACGAAAGGAGCGCGTGATGGCGCGATAGCGTTGTCATCCGAGTTTTGTACCAAGTAAGGATGCTGCGACATGCCGCCGAGGAAGCTATGAGGAACGAACGTACCAACAGGGTTAACTCGTTCGAAAAGTTGCTGAGCTGCCTCCTGGCCGATGGATTCAATGGCCAAGACGACCTTTCCCTTAATATCGACCTCGCCAATGTTGGCCTGTGTGACGGTAATGTTTGAGCCCGGGCTTCGCAGCGCGTCGAATTTCACAGCAGGATCGTCGCGATCGCGGACGATGCTCATAATTTTAGCTCCCTTGCGTTGGCAAATTGAAGGACTATCTGCGAGATAGTAATAGACGAAGCGGCGTTAAGCGCGACCTAGTCACCGGGCCTGATTTGACGGATGTCTTGAGAAGGTAAGGGGTGACGACGCTCCAATGCCGCATTTGGCGCGTACCAGGAGATCGCTCACTACCAGATCGTCGACGTGAGGGCCACAATCTATAATCTCAGCTACACTGTCGAATACAAGGATAGGACTGCCCCCGTAGTCGAAAAAGAAAGGCCTAGGACAACAGCGTAGGTTGATGGATGAAAATGGAACCGGAGGCGCAACTGGCTGTTTGCCTTTCTGATGTGGTGATATCCCTGTTCGGGATCGTACTGCGGCTCATGGTACAATCAAACGAGGAGATGGAAGATGGTGTTGTGGCAGGATGGATGAAGGGATGCCACGATTTAGGGATACTACCCATTCAGAGGTCCCACTAGGCGTCCTATATCTCGCAGCGTAAGTCGATAAGCAGGTACGGTACTACCTATAATGAGAGAAGCTGCATTAAGTGTTCCCTTTCTACGACCACGTCTTGATACTAAAGTAAGCTATAACATGTCAACCGCAAGTGAGTAACTCCAAAGTCGTCCCCACATTACCTATTGTCCGATGATACTTCACTTCACTATCCCTTCGCCTTCACGTAGCTAGGATTGTTAACTTCGGCGGCAGATTACGCGCAACAATACTGCACAATGGACTGGAAACTGCGTCCCTTACCTGTACCCAGGCCAACACTGAACTTGAAAAATAAAACGCAGAGGCTGGTAAGTCGGGTGAAGGCAGAAATCCGCAGAGCCTTACCAAGAACCCGCCATCGATGTTGATAACAACGCCAGCAGCCACCCGCACACTCCGAATTGGCTTCCGCCCCTGTTACCGCACTACAAGCCGACGAGACAATGAGTCCTCAGAGCACCTCTACCGCAGCATCGCCCCCCAACGGTGGTCTTCAGGCCTGGACTCAGGTCGTCGGGTCTTTCTTCATGATCCTGGCGTCATGGTAGGTCCTTGAATCCTTATGCATTGCTAGAGCGTTGCGTCGCTGAACTTTCAATTTCTAATAGGGGAACTCTGAATACCTTCGGCGTCTTCCAGACGTACTATCAAGAGACATTTTTGTCGTCTTATAGTCCGGCTGACATTTCATGGATCGGGACAGTGCAGGGCTTCCTCCTCATCGTGGTCGGCGTCCTGAGCGGTCCGTTCTACGACCTGGGACACCTGAAACTGCTCATCTTCGTCGGCACTGCCCTCATTGTTCTTGGCCTGCTGACCGCAAGTGTCGCCTATAATTACTACTCTATCTTCCTATCGATTGGTGTTGCCATCGGGCTGGGATCAGGATGTCTCTTCGTCCCTAGCATCGCCATAGTCTCAACCTACTTCACCACCAAGCGCCCGCTCGCGACGGGCATAACTTCCTCCGGTGGTAGCATCGGCGGCGTCATATTTCCCGTGATTTTCCGCCGCCTCCTTGACACCGTGGGCTACTGCTGGGCGTGCCGTGCACTCGGCCTTATTCTAGGTGGCCTCCTCGTCATCGCTTTCTTCATCTCCAAGCCATTCGGCCCCCCGGCCAAGGCAACGCGTCGCCTCGTCGAGCCTCGGGCGATGAGGGCTCCTTCCTTCCTGTTGTTCAGCGTCGCGTTGTTCTTCATTTTCATCGGTATATACGTGCCCTTCTTCTACGTTTCCGAGTATGCCCAGACCAAGGCGGGTATCTCGTCCCAGCTCGCGTTCTACCTGCTCGCCGTCCAGAACGCCGGCTCCGTCTTCGGCCGCATCATACCCAACATGCTTGCTGTTCGCGTCGGCTCGCTGCCTGTTTTGCTAGGGAGTCTCCTGGCTACCGCCGTGCTGGCGTTCGTATGGCCGACGACGACTAACCTCGCGGGCATCATCGTGCTGGGGATTCTGTATGGCTTCTTCTCGGGGGCCGTTGTGTCGCTTCCACCCTCGGCCCTTGTGGCTCTGTCTCCGGACTTGAGCGTCGTTGGGTCTCGCCTGGGTATGAGCTTCAGCTTTGCGGGACTGGGATTGCTCATAGGTAATCCCATTGCCGGCGTCATTGTTTCTAAGCCGCTAGGATACTTGGGCCAGGGCCTTTTTGTAAGCGCGACTGTCCTTGTTGGGTTTGTGTTGATGATGGCAGCCGACATTGCTCATAAGAGGAAGTTGAAGCGGGAGCAGGATGATGACAGTACTAATTGAGAGATGGGTTATGCTTTATGGCTGAGAAGGGCTTGAGAACCATCAGCAACCGGAGGGAGGCTCGCTATGTGAAAGACACCGCCCTAAAAGATAGATGAAGCGAAAATCCAGTCAAATAATAGTGTAGATATCTCCACAGAAGTACACCACATTTTAATCCGATTATCAAGACTCACTTTCTTACGAATTACAGTATCTATTTCGGGGGAGTAGATGATCGGTGCGGTCCGGTCTTTATTTAGTCATGAGTGTTGGACATCGATTTCCCTACCCATAAGGCTGTATTGGTGTCTCCTAAAGCGTTTTGGCGGGATATCATTGAGGCCGCTGATTTCATGAAAAGCGCGACGAACCGCCCATTGCTCTATGGTCTGAGGTAAAGATAGTTCGACTATGGATGGGGTCGGGCAGTGTCACGGAGCGATAATACGGAATAACTCTCGGAGACTAGGGTATCGGGGCCTATGATCCGTAGAATGTAATCCTAGCTATGTAAATAGGGGTTTTCCTCGTGCAATAACAATAAGTCAATACTGGAATAAGGCGGTCGTATAATCTCCAATCTCAAAGCTAGGTAGTATCAATGTCTAACGTAAGATATGGTCTTGTTTTATCGGCTGTTGCATGACGATGTGTTATGATCAATCGTTGCTACGATGTTACAAGCATGTAAAAACGAGAGACCTTCGCGCAACAACAAAGTTCATTCCTATACCTAAATTAGAGATCTTGACAGAATGAATGTATAAAACTTAATTTGAATCAAAAGTTTAAAAATATTTCGAACGAATAAAATGTTACACGGGGAGGAAATGTTGAGGATGAACCGACTCCTTTGCGGGAGGATTTGGGAAAACTATAGTCTTCGTATAAATAGCTTTACATGAATTCCTTTATTTGTTTGTAAATCCGTCAGTGATCTGAATGCACTACTGGTGATGGCGTCTATGGAAAGTGCACTGGTTTTTCTGTATATCATCGCAGACCTATCCCTCCACGAGGCTTTGTCTGATGACTATGACGGTGAATTTTGTTAATGCGCCATCAAATGCGGTACTTCGCTCGGCCTTGAGTTGATCGCCAAGTATTTGCGCCTTTGAATTACCTAGTATTTAACTATTGTAGCTATTATATGATCACAATTTCCTCTGCAGGTTGCCACCAAGACCTTGGCTCCGCGATGTCTAACCGGAAACATCCCACTCTTTCGTATAGATCATTTTGCCCGGTTTCTCGTCTGGTTTCTTTGTACCTATGTGATGATTGATCGTGGGAAATGCGAATAATAAGGCCGTGAAAACTGAAATCGGGCGGATAGATGGCTTCCAAGCGCGTTCTCTCGACATTATGTAATAGGAACAATGCCCACAGCTCCCCCATAGTTTCCTCTCCAAAGTCATAAGAAATATGCAGCTTTTCCCTGTATCTCCTGTCCCGAGCACGCAAACGATTTTTGCAATCATCGACTGTTAGGCGGGGAGCCTTAAGCCGGAGCCAACCACCCTTAACTTCACCATAAAGATCGGCTCCTTTCAGATTGATACGGAAGTCGAGGTAGGTAACGGATTCTAGACTCGACCACTTTTCTAAGTTGTCAGCAGGAAATTGAACCGCACCGATGATTGACGCCCAAGACCAAGACGGCGCAATATAGTTGGCTGGCCTCTTCGGCTGATCATTGGGTTCCCTTTCGGCGACCTGCCAATAGATGCCGTAGTCAATATTTTCCCACCAGATTCCCGCGCAGTATTTGAAGTTTGTGTGTCCTGCCACTATGCTTGCGAGGCCAGATAGCGCAGGGAGTTTATCTGACTCGTAAGACAAATTGCGCCGAGTATAACGAAGGACCATGTCATACCACGAATAGCTACCACGAAGGACATTTTCGATATTGTCTGTTGCTCCAAATTCAGAAGTATCCATATAAACTTCATCTTTGGCACAGGTCTGGCAATCCCAAGCAATCCTATTGCTGTAAAACCTAAGTTGCCGACATGAAAGATACCGTTCTTGTAGCGCCCATGCACGAGTGTCCAGTGTTGGGAAGCTATAGTATTGCCCTTGCTTGCGTAAATACAGGTCAGCTCTTTCACCGGCAGGCGAAACCACCCTGAACGAGGCTAACGCGGCTGGCCTATGACTCAGGAAACCTTCGGTGTCATCAGCAGCGCTAACGGCTGCTATCGTTAAATAAGCGTTCTGGTAAACGTCCTTCATTCGAGACGATTCCCTTTGCCAGTCGTTTATGTCGTTTTGGATGATACATAACGAGTCAATCCAAAGATATCGGATCCCTAGTATTCGGGTAATCTTAATAGCGTCGCGAAAAGTTGCTGGACATTTCTCGAGTTCGAATCCTTGCTCCATGTCTTTGAAGTTGTCTCGAGTTGTCATAAAGGAATTTAACTTGCCCCAGCAATGACTAAGAGCGATGTACTGGCCACGCTGGTTACAACTCTCGAAAAGCTTAACCAGCTGAGAACACTCCGAGGTGCCAATGTCAAGAACTCGAGTTGGCAAAATGTCCATTCCTACTGAACACTTCTTATGCCCTGTTTTACATTTTTCGATCCATTTAAATACACGCGCGAGTGTTGGAGTGCTAAGAGGATCCGGAAGGACGTGGGTCTCGATCGACTTATACTGGACGGAATCCCCTCGAAAAAACCTTTCAAAAACTCCTAACAGTACTTAGCAAAATAGCAGCTATGTTTAAGAGGACGTTTAAAAAATCATACTCTGTTCCGCGCATACTTGTAGGCACAAAGGCCTACAAGTAGGAAAATTTGTCGTCCACAGAGGCTCGCCCTGTTTGGACCATATTTTACACAGACTTTGCACTATTAAGAAAAGCCCGCAACTGTAATGTGAATTCGGCCGTTCAGTGCCCAAAATTGGGTCATAATCCTGAACCTGGTATTCTATAACGGCGGGCTCGACTCCGATTCGTGATGGATCAACGACAAGCATTCTGCAAAGGAAACACGCCTCTTTTTCGTCCATTTTAAATCCTCGTAATGGGGTTCTCAGAAGCTTTTAGTGAAACTTGCGCAAACAACGTTAGGCAGATTAACATATGGCTAGAGGTTTTCTGCCTAAGCCAGGCCACTTGCGAGGGCGGGGAAGGCTTTCAATACACCTCATCTAAGCAGTCTGAGGCACATGATTAAACTAAGCCGTATTTGGCTCCGTGACGTCTGGTGGAGCCCTACTAGACGTCACAGAGCTGAAGCGTCATATAAAGGACAACCCTTAAGATAAATCTGACGTTAATGTTTGACTTTCTGCTTTATTACATTGTCCTGTTGGAAACCTCTGGCTATGAATAAAGACAAGGCCTTGAGGCCTCCAAAAGACATAGCAATAAAGATATAGTAATCTCGCCTTGCCCTATTGTTGAGGCCGATTGGATAATGACAAAATGTCACTAGGGCGTACATTACGAGAAAATATTAAATCGGATCCAAGTTAAGCTATTTAAAACTTCCGAGGAAAAGCTTGGCCTATCATTCATATGATTGCACCGACTCGGTATATATCATCGAAGGGCAAGGCGGAAATTGAGAGACTGAGTCTGATAGGTGGATCAAGTCGGCGTACTATACGATTGCCGCAAATATGTGCGAAGTTGACTGAAGATGAGGCACACCAAACCCTTCTCCAGCCGTCGAGACACGCTCAGTACAGGCGAATTCTTTGCTTCGTTCCACTACGATCTGGGGGTTTGTAAATAAAAGCTGGCCCAATGACAGTATATTCCGCTTCCGAGTTTGCATCACACCGTGGTCGTAAGATCATGGGTACAGAGACACCGGAAATCCAGAAGATGTGATCATTGTACTGCATTGTCTCCGCACCACACCCGACATATCCATTGTCCGTTACAAACAGACTTCTCTGACCAGCAAGTAGTTCGTTAATCATTAAGACTTGTTCTCTCACTTTTCGATTATCGTCAGAGTCCTGTTCCTGCGGCGGTAGTATGTTGCGATGAAACTCAGTATCTAACAACGGTAGTGGTCCCCTAGATTTGGCGGATTCTAGGGTAGTGGTTGAGACTTTTATCATTCTGTTATGCAAGGCTCGAAACGCCGGCTTCTCCGCAATATTGACTGGTTCCGGAGGCACAAAGTGGTCGGGGCTATATGTGTATTGCAAGCATAGAACATGCTCTATAATGGAAGGGATTGGGTCCTCATAGGCGGAATTGTATCGAATGAACTCAATCCAGTCCGCCAGTTTCAGAGAAGAAACGAGAAAAGATTCCTTTGTTGGCTCTGCCCATTGCGACCAATCCATGGAGGGCAGTGACACCAAAGCGTTACCATTTAAATCTATGGAAGTAAATTTGCCTGAACAGTTTTGAACCCGACCAAGAACTTGTCCAGACACCACCAAACAGGTAGACTGATCCGAAGAGATTTCAGCCAATATCTCGTCTGCGACAGTATCATTGATTTCTGGTACTCCGATCCAAGCTGTGCTGGCGGCTGCGTGCCAGTGAGGAACCCAGGAGGCGGTCCCTCGTAAGGGTGTCGTACCAATCTCTGTAATGAGATTTAATATTCCGGGCTCCCACTGCAGAAGGTTGACAAAGCATTCTTGATATATCAACCCAAGTTCTTTTCTGTAATCTGGCTTTCTAGGCTTGACCCCAAGTGACGCAAGTATGGCATAGTTGGCAAATGCGCGGTCTTTCGGGTCGCTTGTTTGTCGAGTCCGAAGCGCGTCGATGATGCCGTAGACGGGCTTAGTTTGCGCAACAGTAATACCAAAATCTTCTTCGATAGGATTTACAATTTGGCGTTCTTTTGTGAGGGCGCTTGTGAGGAAATCCAAAGCGATGGTTAATATAGCTTTTGCAATCACTACGCCGGGAACGCCGAGACTGATGGCCAGAGGAGTTGGATTGGCGTAAACAGGTGTAGCCACAGCTGCGATTAGAATGGCGATGGGTAAAAGAGGAATTGCCAGGTGATAAGTTGTGTCACAATGGCCTCTTATCAATAAGAAGATCAAGGCACATTCTAAGCTTCTCGTTAGCCGTGCACCATGGGAGTAGTAGTTTTCAATGGTAGGATTTTGGTTGTCGACGGTCATTCTCATTGTTTCCTCGTTCCAGCTTGTCTGGCGCGGAATGTTTACCCAAATGCTAACTAGGCGAAGAAAGTTCGCAACTGATGCAGAACTCTCGGAAATATCAGATTCGCGGTCGTAAATGTCGTATTGAAGACCGCGGACAAGAAAATCCCAGCTGAGAAAGTCGGTACCACAAACAAGGATGATATCCATGGGCAACAAAATTTCCTGAAACGTCCAGCCTCTATAGAACCACGGACGGCTGAGGACATCATCGACGTCATGCTGGCGTCCAGGAAGAGAAGATAGGACCAACTCAGGTCTAGCACAAGCTAAAACGCAACGGGATAATTTATATAATGGACCTGGGAAATAAGTCAGCAGAATGGTACGAGGATTAAAGCCAGTTAGCTAGTTACTGATTACTATGAAGAGAATTTCCGCAATAGGCCAAATGAGCTCTCGAAAAAAAAACATGATCATTATCACGATCACGGGGGTGTTAGGCGACGATGGAAACGATGGGTTTCTTATCCGCTTTTGAAGCACATCGTGAATCAAACTACGTTTAGCTTTGTCCCTCATATCGGCAGTTGGGTTGCTTGCTAGCGCTACCAAGCTGAGCCAATGTTTCGTTTTTCCACGCTCTGATAAAGCGCGATACCTTTGAAATGTACGGGCTGATGCATCACTGCGCGAGCCCAACCAAACATAAACCTTTGCCCAGGTGTATATCTCTTCCATTAAGAGTATCTGAGATGCCTTTTCTTCGTCGTCATCTTGGTTTATAGAGATCGCATCGACCCAAATATTCAGACTGCCAAATATCGATGTCAGGTCTTTAAGAGCAGACGCGCAGTTCGCGGTGATATTAAGATCGATATGTCCGCCATTGTCAAGCCTGATTCTGAGGACATCGGGATTTGGCTCTGATAGTGGTCCCCATACATAAGACAATGCCGAGATCTGAGGGGAATCCTTGAGAGAAACAACACGAAGACGTCCAACGAGTTGAGAACCAGGTGATTCGGTAGCTGACTCAAGTTCGAGAACTCGAATGGTGCGGTCGGAGGCAGAGACTGGCAGAGAATCGTAGAATTGCGCCTTGCTCGGCGTACTTAATGGAGATAGCTCGACATTTCTCTCTCTTTCTAATCCAATGATATCAATTGAAGCATCGCCTTTATGCAAGCCTGGGTCCTTAGTGTAAGACGGCATGATGGTGAAACTTGAGGGGTAACCTTGGAGAAGACTGACGAGGACGGGGGCGGATGGCTTTAATTAGGAGCGATAGGCGCCAGCTCAATCCTACCCTTCATTTACCCTGGTCACCAGGGGTTACATACATATAGGGGCGCAGTATGATTAGTATCAAGTCACTGATTGGACAGAAGGGCCTAGCATTGCAACCTTATCTTTCTCATCATTAAATTAAACAACGAAGTCGAAATACCTATAAACATAAGAATGAGAAGATCATGAGGACAGGTGCGAGCTTCAACGGAAACAGTATCCAGAGCCTGGGAATTGGCGTTCCTAGGGACGCTATGTTAGATATCATATGGTTAGACCATAAAAGATTAAATAGTTTTAAATTAACAACTTTTGATTTTGCATAGTGTCTTGCCAGAAATGCCTTCACGATTGCCTGTTGTGTTGTGAGTCGAATACTTAAGTATATGCCATAACACCATGTGTCGCACGGACCAACTCCTAGGTATTAGCCCACCTATGTCTGCCGCCCTTCTATGGCTAGGTCTACTCTACGTAGATCTTTGTCTATATACGGTAGAGTAGTAGCAAGGTATATAATTACTTAGTACTTCTTTATAACAGAATTTTACTAACGTAGTGTTAAAGGTAAGTAAATAAAAAGCTAAAACATACTATACTAATCAACTTGAAGCTTTAGCTGCAAACGAATTAAATATATATATTTGGCAATGTATATCAAAGTCTAAAGGGTCGTAAGAAATAGGTGTTAACTGCAAGGTACGTGGTATATACTTGATATTTGTATGTGGGAAATAAGTGGCCGAAATAGCCAGAAAAGGTGACAGACCTAGATGGGCTACTAGGTATAGGAATGCAACTACCCGTATACTAGGGGCAGGTCGGCGACATCATGTAATTGATCTACGAGGCAGCGTTTCGTATATTCAGCTATTTGATTACTGATTATCTGTACTGTAAGCACGCCTTTCTACCGATACCAACGAAGACGATCCCCTAGCTTAAATAATGAAAGTTTGTCGCCAGCCCTGTCTTCAACTTCCAACAATAATATGGGGTGCTCTTTATCGTATTTTTCAACAAGTTCGGCCCTGGGCACGACTCGTTTTACTTGGCTTCGTAGTCTTTCCAATTAACAAGATGTCACAAGGGCTAATATGTTAGGGCTTGGAAGGGTATTGTCACGGAACAGATCTGCAGCTCTAATCCACGACACTATCAACAGATAGAACGTTGTCAAGCCAGAGACTTGACCGTCACTTATATAGTTGGAGCCGTGACATGTATTGATATTGCAATAATCTTCTTAGGCGTCCAAGAGGCTAAGTCCTCCCTCCGAGCTCAGGCAGCAATCTGGGTTTAAATACACGAATTTCTTCGCTCTTGCTGGCATATACAGTTCAAGTCCATATCGCTATTCCGTAAGACTTGCAGGTTTGAGCAAATACGACAATTAAGAATAGACACGGGTCCTACCATCGCAGACAGTAAACATACAGACCCGACCACAACCTTGCGAAAAGTCGAAGAACTTCCTTAAGAACTGCATGCAAGATCTGGAATTTACATTTTTAATTCAACGCTGATTCATAAGATGATAAAACAAATATCAACATCTCATAAAAATACAACTATATAACATTATCCATCAGTTTAATACACAGAAACCAACATCCATTATATCATCAATCAATCAATATTAATTAATGTCCATCAAACCCCTCCTGCTGCCACTTTCCTTTATTAATCCCCGAATTACCACTCCCGCCCGCAGCAGCGGCGGCAGCAGCAGCACTCTGGCCAAGACCAGCGGCATACTTCTCCGTATCCGCCGCACCAAGCCAATACAGCGAGAAAAACACCAAAAGATGTAGAGCAACACAATACGCCGCGAAAAGATTCCTACTCGTCCTAGAAGCCAGGACCATCCTAGTGACCGAGTAAACCACTCTTTCCGGTAGACTCATACGTTTATACGCTCTCGCCGACTCGCGTCCCCTAAAGGCCGCAAAGGGTGATATATTAGACTCGTACGCCTTTCTGTAGCGGTCCAGTTCAATTCCCGGGGTCCCGCTGCCAGCCATGCTCACGACAGACGGGTTAGGATTAGAGGAGTAAGCCGATGACGACGACGCTGACGGCCCGCCGCGGTTGTATGTAGACACATATCGCGTCTTTTCGTAGAGTTGTAGATTATCCTTCTGGAGCGCGGCAATCTCTTGTCTTAGTTGCGATACGGTGCGGTGGCTTTCCGATAACTCTGTTTCGAGTTGCGAGTTGCGCTTCTTGAAGCGGTCGCGCTGTGCTGTGATCATGGGGAGGATACCAGAACCCCCGCCCATGGGCTCGCCGCCCGTTGTGCGGGGGTCGAAGCCGGATATGATGGACGACGTGGGCGATGTCCTTCCTCCCCGTCTCCCTGGCGCGACGGAGGGGGCGTATCTGGTGTAGGTGCCTGCTACGGATGCGCTGGACGGGAATGCGTTCTGGCCCTCGGCTTGGAGGTTTGCCAGGTCGTTTTCTAGCTGCGTGTTGAGGTTTTGTGATCGCTCGAGGTCAGCATTTGTTCTCGACATCTCTTCCTGAACATTCTCGAGCCGGGCCTGAAGGTCTTGATGTGAGACTCGTAGGATGGTAAGTTCATCACTGAGCTTCTTGTTTCTCGCCAAAAGTAGCTGTTCCAAAGTGTCCCCTTTGGCCTTAGCTGCCGAACTACTAGAATCTGGGTTCACTAGTACATCCTCATCATCTCCGGTTGAGAACTCGATACTCTTGAGCACTTCTAATTCTTGCTTCACATCGTCGTAATCGCTCCACTTCTGGACCTTTGCTTTCAAGCCGTCGCGCTCTTCCGTAAGAAGACCCACTTCTCGTTCCAGACTGCGTAATCTAGAGTCGATGTCCCTCTTGAATGCCTCCTTTTCTACTCTGGCGGAATCTAACTTGCGTATGAGAGATGAGTTCTCGGATCTCACGCGCATGTAGGCTGGATCATCTTCGAGAGCAGGTGCCTGTGTTTGGACCTGCGACTTAGATTGAGCAAGCTCTAACCGTAGTTGCTCATTTCGAGCCTCGACTTCGGCTAGTCTCGCGCTGGTTCGTTCCAAATCGGAATGGACCATCTCCAGCTCGGCACTCGTAACATGTCCGCCGTTTCCTTCGGCATCGGCATCCTCGGAACCCTTCAATCGCTGCGTGACTTCATAACTGGCCTTGATCTCGTTGATTAACCGTTCTTGGCTCTCGACCTTCTCCTCTAGAGCCTTTTCTTTGGCCTCCCAGTTGTCTTGCTTCTCTTCGAGCACGGCGGCCCAGGACGACTCGACCTCCTTCACCTTGGATTCGAGATTGCTCTCGAGTTGCTTGCGGTTTGCGCTCTCGGACTGCAATCGCGACTCTGTCTCCTCAAGCTGCGAGGTTAGGCTGGCGATATTTTGCTGTAAATGCTGGTTTTCCTCGGTAAGCTTGGGCAGCGTATCCTCGGACACCAGCATGGAGTCAACGGAGGCCTCGAGGAGCGGGTACGGGTCTGGGGCGTTCTCTAGGGCTGAATAGACCTGCAAGAAGGCGCTATTTGTGGCTTTGGAGTGATTCGTGAGAAGGTCGATGAAGGTCTGGTATGCTGTTTCATTATGTAGCTGTCAGTTGAAGACTAGTTCGCTGTCGTAGGAACGCAACGTACCCTTGAGGAGGCTCTTGTACTCGGTGAGCTTGCCGGCATCGTCGAGCTTCCTGAAGTCCTTGGTCTTCTGAGCGAGATCCTTGCGCTGCACGGTCGAATCTCGCTGGTAGGCAACGATGTCGGATGCAGTGTTGTCGAGGTTCTGGATCAGGGAGGAGAGGTCGATGTCTGTCGAGGGTCAGTCAGCATGGACCAGAGATTGACGCATGTGACGCACTTCTCCATGCCGATATAGCGTGCTGAAACTGGTTGGTATTCTCGTTGCCCGCATGCGGGCTGCTGCGGCCATTCTGCGCATCGTGCTGCTCATTGCTGGGTTGCGCTATTGCTGCGTCGAGTGTATGGCCGTCCATGTTGTCGGTGGTCGTCGACTCCGGGAACTCGGGGCAGTATTCGCTGCCACAATTATCACTTCATTAGAAACTTGATACAATTGGAACCAGTAGGCGTGGTTGTCACGACGGAGCGGAGCAGTCTTGTTGGCGATTGGGCGATTTGGGTGATTCGGGAGATTCGGGTGATGAGTATGGTGGTGGTGGTGTAAGTCCGATGGATGTTGAAGCGTGTCCGTTCTCCAAAACGTTAGTTAGGTAAGAGGCTGAACCGGAGCTGTTGCGCTAAGAATAGCCTCCAACAAGAAGTTGGCCAATGGGACAGTGCCTGGGCGGGGAGCTGTCAGGAGCTGTCAGGGGTTCAATCAGCCGCCTTGCGGCGGCAGCTCCAGCAGCTTGTCTAGCGTCCCTTAGGCGAAGGCCCCGCTTATGACCCACTGCCGAGCCGGGACCTCAACGACACCTGCTGCATCTTCAACCGTGACGTCTCAGCCTCATCTCCGTTTCTCTTTTTACATACCATCTGCACTCTCCGGCACATCCTATGCCATTGCGCGTCGACATTATGACCACAACCGGGGCTCCATGACCTTGTCGCTCTAGCTATGGCCCTAGACGCCCATAGCACCGCCAGAAGCGCCTCCGGCGTCCCGGGCGCCGGCCCATACGTCCTGCGCACCCTATTCGCCGACGTTCCACTGTCCGAAGACGGTTCTAGCGACGACATTAAGATCAATTGCGTCGAATATCTGGGTACACTACCGACAACTCTCTGCCCTGCTGCCGTGGTACGCTGTAACTAATATACTATCGCCAGATGGCAACCTCTACATCGGGACGTCGGACTCGGAACTGCTTCACTTCTTCCAGATCCCCCCGGATCCCGCTGATCAGTCAGGTGTTCCGACCTTCATTCTCGCCTCACGCCTCCGTCCCGCCTTCGCAGAGCCCGCCGGCGCGTCCGTCGCCTCCCGGCCTGGCGTCCAAGAGATATTGCTGCTGCCTACCATTGGAAAGGCCTGTGTGCTGTGCAACTCGACAGTCACCTTCTACTCCCTACCCGAACTGAGTCCCGTCTTTGGAACGCTTCAAGTCAAGAACTGCGGCTGGATAGGTGGCGTGGATCTCAACCAGGATCCCCAACAATCCGACACTGCCACCGTCCTGTTGTCGCTGAGTAGGAAGATACAGGTCGTTAGGATCGGCAATGATGCCCGTGTCATCAAAAACATCGACTTTACTGGCAGTAGGCTGTCCATAAGGCGAGATACCATCGTCTGCGTCGCCGATAACCGCAGCTATGCTCTTCTGGAAATAGATCGCCAACTGAAGATTCCCTTGATGTCCATTTCTTCCCTCGATGAGACACAGCCAGGCACAATTGTCGGTCAGGTACAGGATATTTCGGGCAGCGCTGGGGGCGGCTTGTTGCGGAGCAATTCATCTACTCAGGCGCGCGCGCAGACAGAAGGCCCAGAGCCACACGCACACCGAAGAGGCACGAGCTTAGGGAATCTGATCTCCGGCGTGAACCGGAGACAGGAGCAGCGTGTTGCTGACACTGAGGAGCCTGGCAGCGCCCCGATAACACCACCAGAGTCTGTTGCCAGTCCAGGCCCACCGGAGCCCGTCCCTGAAGCTCAACCATCCTCTGATGGATCCACTGAGGGCCGACCAACTAGGGCACATGCGCCAACACCTACTTTTCTCAAACCTCACATCGTGTCGCCAACCGCAGAAGAGTTCCTTCTAGTAACAGGCACCAGTCCACTCGAACCCGGCATTGGAATGTTTGTCAATACCGAGGGAGAACCGACTCGTCCCACAGTTGAATTCGACCGTTATCCTAGGCAGATAATAGTGGATGGTGGTTCCTCAGATCTACCGTCTTCTCAAAAATTCACTTTGGCCCCCGAAGAAGAGGGATATGTGCTTGCCTCGATGAGCAAGGAACTGGCCGATGGTATACACAATGGCCTAGAGATCCAACGTTGGGATGCGGGTGCTGCGGAAAATGAGCCTCTAAAATATTGGCTTGAACCTAACCAGGACTCCATCAGCAAAATCAAAATTCCTCGACCACTCGGAGTTCGGTCACTTCTGGGAGCTAATGATACATTTTTCCAAGAAATTATTGATCGGCTCTGCAAACGACGGTTCATTCCGTTCCCATCCGGGCACATAGACGTCTCTTCCACAACACTCAAGAGCGTTGACTCGCGAACCGCGCTAACAATGGAGAGAATGTCCCAAGAAAAAGAGCTATTCGACAGAGATAATGATTCCCAAGATGACGAATCGCTGCCTGAAGGTTGGCAAGCAACCCGTAACACAGAGGAAGAGGAGTTTGCACGCCGACTGGCTGGAACAACAGCCCGTCTGGCTGTTTGGTCTGGTCCCCATATTTGGTGGGCTATTCGAAACCCTTTAATACTCCAACTGGATGCCCAACTTGAGGCCGTCAGTACTGCGTCAAATGAGACATCCCTAAAGCGACGAGAATTTTTCAAGATCATCAACTCATTCCGTGGGCGCGATGCTAGGTCTGAGTTGGAGTTCTTGACTTTTAGCTATATACAACAACAAGTAGGAGTTATGCTCTTGATCAGCTTCCTAGAATCTGCGGAAAACTCCTTAACAGACCCCGAGCTCCAAGCCATGGAGGAGGCCCTCGTCGACAGCCAGATTGACCCACGTGTCGTATTATCTATAATTCCTGGCGTGCGGAATGAAGTGATAGAAACCCGGCGAGGAATATGGATTTTCGGCGGTGTTAAAACTACGGCCGAAAGATTCATCTCCAGTCGAGACTTTGATAGCAGCATCCATACGACATTGAGTGCACTAACCCAGCCAGTCCTTCAGTTCCTCAGACGATTTCTCAGTACCTGGAGACGGAAAAAGGGATTTGGGAGTGTGTCTGACGAGAACGAGGTGTTCCGCACAGTAGATGCTGCCCTTTTGGCAGTATTGCTTGAGCTGGATCAGCACTCACCACCAGGGCCAGCTACAAGCCGCTCAGTTCGTGCCGAGCTGTACGACCTCGTAGACAAAGGGGTGGATTGTTTCGGCAGAGCAGAAACTCTAATCGAGTCATACCACCGGCTGTTTGTGCTGAGTCGACTCTACCAGAGCAGGAAGATGGCCCAGGAGGTGCTTGAGACATGGAGGCGCATCATCGAGGGAGAAAGAAACGAGGGCGGTGAATTCCAAGACGGCGAGTTGCGCGTACGCGAATACCTCACGAAAATCAGTAACCCGGTCCTTGTGCAGGAATACGGTATCTGGTTAGCAAATCGTAACCCGAGGCTTGGTGTTCAAGTTTTTGCCGATGACAGAGGCAGGGCTCCCAAGTTTGAGCCTACTTATGTTGTTGAACTCCTAAGGGCAGATGCCCCGGAAGCCGTCAAGTATTATCTCGAGTTCCTGGTGTTCGGTAAAGGACACACGATATATGTCAACGAGCTGATAAACTACTACCTCGATGTTGTGGTCAATCATCTACAGACATCATCTCAAGCCCGGGAAGGCGTGTTGTCAACATATGACGCATATCGAGCACTGCAGCCCCCGAAGCCCACCTACCGCCAGTTTCTTACTGACAACGCACCGCCCGATGACGAAGCATGGCACAGTCGATTACGTCTCCTCCAGCTCTTAGGCGGCAAGTACGACTACGATTCCTCGGCGATTCGGGATCGAATCACTAGCCTGAACAGCGTTGCCGAGGACCTGCTAGTTCCCGAAACAATTATCCTCGATGGCCGGGAGCAAAACCACGAGAATGCATTGCGGCTCTTAGTTCATCGTCTAGGAGACTACGACACGGCAGTCGCGTACTGCTTCCGCGGCGGCGCAAGCATTTACAGCATCTACCAAGCCGAGACGCGCAATGCACCACCCGCCAGTCCCGACGACGCCAGGGCACCTAGACGGCGCGAGATCGCCCCGCCGACCCAAGATGAGCAGGCGCGATTATTCCGGGCCCTGCTGGGAGAGTTTCTCCAACTGGAGGACATTAGCGACCGCGTGGAGCAGACGGGCCTGCTCCTCGAGAAGTTCGGCGGCTGGTTCGACGTGAGCGACATCCTGTCCGTCATCCCTGATAATTGGAGCGTGGATCTCGTCGCTAGGTTCCTGATTAAGGCGCTTCGCCAGATTGTTGTCGAGAAGAACGAGACGGCTGTCGCGAGGGCCTTGAGCTCGGCGCAGAATCTCAAGATCCAGCATGAGCTGATTGTCAAGATTGAGGAGAAAGGGCCTAGTATTGAGACTTAGAGCTTGTAATTAATGTATATTTTGGTCGCTATCTAGCCATGTAATTGTTGGTCGAGCATAGCAAGCGCCTCGCTTTATTATAGTCTCATTTAGTAGTTAGGTAGATAGATACCCGAGCAGGCTGATATATTAATACAATATATGCATGGTATATGAACCGTTAATTGAAGCTAGCTTATCTGATGCTGAATATTCGTACTTGAGCTTTCGCTGAAAGAATCGAGATGGCTCGTCGTTGTTCTCCTAGATTAGCCCCGATGCTTCGAGATCATGACGCCAGTTCTTCACTAGACAACGAACTCGTAAATCCAGCATGTTCGAATTGATGCTTCCCAACTCATGAAATTGAAGGAAGCATTTACACATCATCTATTAAAAGCCGGCACTAGAATTTTATAACTTTTTTCGTTGGCAACTGAATCACTGCAGACTCGTCTAACAACACATGAGACACCTCTGAAGACAACACGATAAGAGCTCATGCATACCTCCCCGAATGCTTGACCCAGTAGCTCCTCGTAACGAGCATGCAACTCTTTCTCAAAACATGTCAACAGCAGTGGAACCTTCGCAGACGCCTCCTATCATGACACAAGATGTGACAAACGGGAGCACGACCAGCATTACTAATCCCATGGTACAACAACAGAGCATACATAACGTCTTCATCTACGGATCCGTTGGAGTAGTCTCGATGGTGACAATCCTGATAGGATTGTGCGTGTGGTTGAGGATGAGGGGGCATAAAGGGTCGTCTACTGCCTTTTAGTCTAATGAATGTTGACATCACTTGGAATTGGAAATAGGAGATGTCTCAGGAAGGGGGCTGTCGCGAAGCTTAAAACTGCATTGTTATCATAGTCTTCTGCTACGATCTTTGCATGTGTATATTGACACGGCCACGGGTGAATCCAGGTCCGGTGATCCTCAGCGCAAGGAGGAAACCTAAATATTACGCATCCCAGGCTGATCAAATCCAGCAAAATCAATGAGGCACTACGTGATCACGTAGATTCGAAGGCAAAATAGGCAATAATTTTCAGGAAAGGCAACGATTGTATTGAAAGAGAGCTGCGTGGTGAGATCCCCCCCTAAAAAAAATCAGAATCCATCATAAGGTCTGTAAAATAATAAACACCATATGTGCCGCAGGAAAGGGTATCAAACAAAATCGAACAGATTCCATCGCATATTTCTCTCCATCACCAAATATGCTTCCCGTAACTAACTCCCAGGTCCTCGCTCCATCAGATATCCCAAGCAAAAGAATCCTGAACACGCGAATTCTTAGTCATCACCCGCTTTCCCTTTCGATCCCGTTGCTTCTTCAGCTTCCGCCTCCTCCAGCAATGAACAGCCAGGACCAGAAGGGCAATGATCGCAACGCCTCCCAGCACGCTGCCGATTATGATCGCATCGCGGACGGAGATGTAGTATGCTGAGCTCGTGTTAGATAGATGTGTTGCTTGCTATTGAAGTAGATATATTCGGATTACGGGGTGTAGGGAGCAGAACGCAGTAGGAGACATACTCTGACCAAGCGATGGCCCGCGGCAACCGTGCGCATCGCACGTCTTGTGGATGAGGATTTCTGTCTTTGAGGGCTCGACGAGCGTGGTTGATGTGTAGGACATGGTATCCATGATGATAGGGAGTTGCAATTGAGTAGGATCGCGTTGCTATTGATATGTGATGTAGATATTGAATGAATGAATGGTAATGTAGTACATGAAGAATATATTGATTTTGTCCCGAGAAGTGTAGAATGTTGTTGGCTTCTTAAGTCATGTAAGTCGGTTTGTTTATCTGTTTACGTCCCGGACTAAGTTCACGCATGCCTCCTCACAAACCTACCTCCCAACAAACCTAGACCTCTCACAAACCTAGATAACACCTCCCAAGCCGAGCCACCATGGATCACCCCTCACGTATAGTTTCATAGAACACGTACTTACTTAGTTGACTTGACATACATGCCTACCTATAATGATAAAACTTCATATCTCTCTGCGGTTACATATATCGTTGTCAATTAACTGTCGCGCAACCTGCTCGGTGAACTGTTCAAAGAGGGCAGTTAACACCGGACCGCCTCACCTGGTTCATTCGGTCTAGTGTAGCCGGTGTGGGAACACCTGGCCATGATTCGTCGCCATGGGGTACACGAGACATCTTACTTATCAAAGGCTTACGTATGTATCTATTCACCTTTCTCCGACCCGCTTGGTACCGATGGTTTCAGCAATAGTTTGATTTTACGTCACAGTTAGAAGGATATTTCATTAATATTGGGTGAGTTTAAGAGGCATCTTGTCACGACCTCTGGATAGTGATGGCAACGTTTATTGTCGCACGAGGAGTCCCGGCTACGATATCTACAGACTAGAGATCTTACATACAAAATGCCATCGTCGTTCTGTCACTCTAGGGAAGCGGTATGCAGCTGTAGATATCGCGAGAGTCTGGCACATCTTAACATATTGTTTCAGAAGTCTCCAAATTATTATCCTGGGCTGTATGCAAAAGTCGCCTCGGTGTGTCAATTATGGCTGATATGGGGGTATATGTGAGCTCTATTGCTGCACGAAGGTCTGTCTTCTCCGTGGACTAGTTAGTCGCCGGGTATATACACACATGCAGGGATCGTGGCAGCAGGCGATAATAATACTATAGTTTTAAGCCTCGCGACAGCCCCCTTCCTGTACCATGGAATTAGTAAAGTTGACCGTACTCCCGTTCGCCATGTTTGCACCGTGATAAGAGGTATTTGTGTAGATTTCACTGCTGTCGACATGTTTCGAGAGACTTGCTGATCTCTGTATCTGTGATGTAGAAATACGGGTGAAGTATTCGGAGAGGTATGTATGAGCTCCTATCGTATTGTTTTCAGTATGGTTCATAGGTGTCTTATGTGTTGTTAGACGGGTCTACGGTGATTCAGATGCCTGGAGGAAAGTTATAGATTCTACTGTCGGCTTTTAATAGACAGGGTATAAATGCTTCCGTTAACTTCATGAGTTAGGTAGCATCAGTTCGAATACACTAGATTCGCCCTAGACTCGCAAGCTCATGATCTAAAGCAGAATTGGCGTAACGATCTCGAAGCATTGTGATCAATCTAGGAGGGGAATCAAAAATGAGCCGTCTCCAGGTCTAAATAGATTGATTCCCTTGTTCTCGCCATGGCGAAGACTCAAGCATAATTAGTCAGCCATGATGCTCGCATAGTGCGCATCGCGATAATCTTAATTATAAATCGCCCAATCAAGCAAATAACTATAAATCTGGTCATTAGTGGTTGGGCAGCGAGCTCTTGCGGATGGATACAAGCCATTATACACGGCAATGAACAGCCGATTGAGTAATTGATCTATCAAGACATGGCAGACGCGAACCGGATAATTTACTTCTGTTGTCCCGCGGGGAAAGTATGATGATGCGCAAATGAAGTGGATATGGGTGTGTCTACGGATTATCTTCTGATTTTCTTTCTTTTTCAGTGGCGGCTGCATCTAGTAGGTTTTTGGGTTTCGAAGGAAGCATGATCTCCTGTTCTTGTTGGTCCCGCATGCCCAATATAACCCGCCGCTTCTATCATGTATAACCCCATGCATCTAATTACAAATATGGTGAAAACACGGAGGAGCTCTCGATATGTTTTGGTCTCACGAGCCAATCCCAGTTTGGTATGTCTTCGTGTCATTAGCCCAAACGGCGAGCTTACGCTACTTGTCGTCTTGTTTCAGTGCAGCTTTGAGTTTTGCTGAATGGTCACTTTTAGATGTGTTCGAAACATAGTCAAATAATATCCCAATCCCTAAGCGAGGCAGGGACGCAATTCCATGGCCCCAACCACTGCTGGCAACTACAACGATGGAAATGTTGAGATAGTTCTCGAATCTTGGTGCAACAAGCGAGGGACATCAGGAATAAATTAGATCATGATGGATTTGCTAGAGTGGTTGTTATGCACATGTGGGTTAAATTCGAGAGAGGATCTAGATAGATAGCATGCAATATTCGTGGAGTCTAGTACAAGGCCGTCCGAACAAAACTCTGCACATATACTGTAGCACCCTTTGATTCTGCTATTAAATAAACGGCCTAAAAAATCAGAATATTCAAACTCAAGCTATCAGGATAGTTTAAGCTGTTCTTATTGAAGCAGTGTAAGTGAGGTAGCTTATGTAAAAATCGCCATCAGGGGTTCAAAATTCACGTGAGGGGCTAAGGGGTAAAGGTAGCGTTAATGTTTATTATTGCACAGACTTTGCGATAGATTCTGATTTTTTGGGGACTTCAACACGCAGTTTTCTCAATACAATCGTTAACTTTCCTAAAGATTATTGTCTATTTTGCCTTCGAATTTATATGATCACATAGTTTCTCATTAATTTTAGATTTTATCGGCTCAGGATGTGGAATATTTAGATTTCCTCCCTGTGCTGACGTTTATTCATCTGTGGCTGTTTGATTATACAAAAACTGCAAGAATTATTATACTGCGATTAATCGGTTGTTATAGCTTTAAATAATTCATCATTCACATAAGAAATACAGGCATAGGCTAATAGCAATGAATGAAATGCACTTCTATTATCTTATTCATAGACGAGACCGCTTTATCGCTGTTCGAAAATCAAATCTCCTGTTCCTCACTTCCTTAATGATATCCCAACCCGCTAAAAAGTCCTCAGTGAACGTAATACCATTCTACAATCATTGGTATGTAATCAATCCCTCACTTTTTCGCTGATCCATTAACAGGAAATATGTTGTTGTAATCTTGTCTATTTCTTATTCCACGACTTAGGCCCTCGGCCATAGTCGTAAGATCAGTAATAGTGTCCATTCGTAGTCGAGGGTTCCGTTGCGGCGGTGTAGGTCTTGGCTCTGCCACACTGCTACTTTCGGTTGGCAGTGACCGCGAAGGTCCCGGCTCCACAGTGCCACCACTTGGTTTTGACAGCGTTGATACACTATTACCACCTTCTATTCGTGGCGATGACCCGGAGTAAATCGGCACCACCGCCGTGCCGTTGTCATGGTCGAATGGTGGGGCCACCGGTTCCTGCAGGATATTGTGTAACTCGATCCCGTCGGAGTTGCCCTCTACTTCAAGCTCTCGGTAACGGCGAATGTAGTATCTTACTGCCTCTATGATCAGGGCCAATAAAGCCAAGCCCGCTATGGTGCAGAGCACGATCAGGGCTGCGATCGTCACGGCGGAGTCTTCGTCGCTGTCGTCGTCGCGTCGCATCCTGTAATGGGATGTGACGGTGGGGATGGATACGGGTTGGGGTGTGGGGTGGAAAGGGCTATCGAGGTATGTATGAATGGTGCTGCTGAGTCGTGCCATTTTAGAGGAGCGGCGGGGATGGTGATGTCGTCGAGTCGTAGTGGCGAGGTGCGAATTTTAGATCTGGTATTGTGGTGGTAGTTAGTGAGAGGCAAGTAAGTTGGGGAACTAACTGTTGTAGTGGTGAGTGAAAATATATGTCGTACCTGGGTAGTGGTGCCCCGGCGATGATGCGATGACAGTGAGGATTAGATAGCGGGTTTCTTCCGACGCAGTATTTGCGGTACAAACGCTGGAACCTGAAGACGTCGAACGTGGGATCCGCAATGAGAAGGTAGCTGTGGAATAGCAGGTACAGAGATGATGGACTCAAGTACATTTGTCGATGGATTAAGTGATGGGTAGCCAAAGAATGGGCGTTCGACGCATGTAGAGCGAGTGGATAGTTATCTCATCGAAGACGAGGAATTCACAGTGTTCAATGCTTGATTGTGAATGCTATAGTTGTAAGGGGATGGACCAAGATATGAACGAATGCCAAAACTGTTGTCGATGTAAGAGGCTGTAGAGTTCTGTTTTCTGTTCTACAAGAAGACGCTTTGAAGAAGTTAAGTGTTGCCTGTGAACCTTATGGCTTCTTTCCAAGCCTCTCATGTGAACAAGTTAGGTCAGGAGCAGGGCAGTACCGGCCGCTCCTCCCAAAATAAGCAAAAATCTGCCAGATGCAGCCGCCATATAAAAAAGAAAGAAAACCAGAAGATAATCCGTAGAACACACCCATGATCTAGTTTGCCCCGAGGTGCAATTTTGCTAATGACTCTAATATCCCCGATTACTCCAAACCGAACACTGACTTCTATCACCTCACTCACTGAACCTGCGAGATCTTGGTCCTGCTCGCCTTCTGCTTAATGAGCGCCGCAACCCACTTATCCGCCTCCTCGACAGCGCGACGGGGGTGCTTTTTCCGCTTAAGTAGATACCCCTGAATTTCAGCGGGCGAGAACTCGCCGTCGGGAATCTTGTCGCCGAATTGGCGGGCGTATTCGGGAAGTTCGTCGAGAGATATATCTAGCTCGCCAGAGCGAACTGCGCTCGAGGTCTCAGGTGATAATACTTCTCCATTAGACGCTGACCCATTTGTTTTGTCGTCTGGAGTTGGTCCGGGTTTAGTCGCGTCCGTGTGGTGGCGCGGACGCCCCTGGTCGCCCTCGTACATGCGGATGAATAGCTCCTTCGCTTGCTCCTTGGTAGAGTATGTGAACTGAACCTGTAGATCTACGCGGCCGGGACGGATTAATGCGTCGTCTAGGCTCTCTGGGACATTAGTAGTCATAATGAGGACGCGGCCTTCGTGACTAGCTACACCGTCGATAGCGTTAAGCAGGCCAGATAATGAGATGCCCTTCTTCTGATCCTCTTTCTCCTTCTTGAGTACCTTAGCTAGTTCCTTGATATCGTTGGAAGTAGTCTGATTAGACTCTTCTTCCCGTGCTTTCTCCTTCCCTGCCCTCTCGGCAGCCTGGAGTTCTTCCTCCGGACGCCGGAGACCCGCTGTGTCGATGTCTTCTAAGAGAACCACGCACCGTCGCGGTAGAGAGCTGAAGAGGCTGCTTAGATCCTCTTCTGTTAGAGTTGGTTCCAGGAGTGAAATCACGTGGATGTCTAGGCCGAATACGCCGGCCAGTGCGAATGAGAGTGATGTCTTTCCTGTGCCGGGGGGTCCGTGGAAAAGATAACCCCGACGCAGGGGTATGCCGCGGTTTGCATACCAGTGGGGAGTCGCCGGGTGGAGATATTCGTTCATGTCGGCCAATACCTGAAGTTTCTGTTCATGGTCGAGAACTACCGTTTTCATATCTCGTACGGGTCTATTGGCCACCTGTTGCCAGTTATTCCGGGTCCGCCTCATGAATTGCGGGTTGGGCCGCTTCACGATCGTCCGGGCCTGATGATCGCTATAGTACTGCTCCTTGGCATGCGCAAGTAGCTCTTTAATCGGTTCTAAGGTGCGCGGTTAGTTATTTTCAACGTTTCGGGTGCGACTCAAAGACGAAAAGAGGAAGGCACATACCAGGACTTCTCCATAGGCAGGAAATCATCAAATCTTCCTTATCCTTGAATGTGCTGATTCCACCAGAGCCATCCTCAAAAACGGATTCCTTTTTGCGGTGTAATCTAAAGTACTGGCCGTTCCACCAGAAGTTGTGAAGCCCTATAGCTGGGATATACTGCGGTCTCTGTGAAATACCAAGTTAATAATCGGGGGTTCACATATCGGTGGATGAAGGAAGAGATAATACAGAAAACTTACTGCTCTGGCCTCTTGATTAGAAAAGTTCAGGTATAAACCCGAACGATCGCGCGCCACCGTAGACTCATCTTCATCCTCCCAAGCCGTCTTGCTCACCGTCTCAGCCATCAAGGCCCGAGAGTTCACCATCTTAGGCTGTCTAGACAGCCAGGTCATCAAATGTATGTAAATGTCGTCAGTGCTGCTTATGTGGATAGTGCTCATCAGATGCTCGGTGACCAGGCCGTAAAAGAAATAAACTATCTGGCGGACAAGTTTGTTGGCAGCCCATATGAATCCCAGACCTGTGAGCAGGTACGTCGGATCCCAGCCCAACCAGCTACCGAGAAATCGGTACATTGGTGCGAATCCTCTCAAGCCGATGAGTGGCAGTATGCTTTCGACAACATTGGCGTGCATGCCGTCAGATGACGTATTATTTGCGGTAGTTGTGGCATTTTCTACTACCTTAGGAAGCATGCCGTTGAAAAGTGTATTCATATCCATTGTTGTTTGTTTCGGCCACGCCTGCCTCTATTACACATCCACACGCGTTGTTTTGTTTTGTTATATGACCAAGTGAATTTTGGTAAATGCCGGTGTCGGAAGCAGGTAGGAATTATATCCGGAGTGTGAGCGACAGGAAGGGTATCTATCTAATTAAAGAAATAAAGACTGATAACCACAACCTCGGATGGCTGAGGGGAGTGATGCCGAGTATGATAAGAACGAACGAAGCTTAAGATTGGAAAGTCATAAGAAAGTACGTAAGTCGGAAGCTCTTGGAAAGAGGCAACGGCAGTATAAGTCCTAGAGTCTTCGTCTTGTTAGGCAACTAGATCGAGAAATATTACGATCTTATAGATGTGGCTTGGTTCTGGGGTTCGCCACAAATACAGGGTTCGGAGAAGGTGGCAAATCTGTGAGTCAATCAGGATTATGGACACGCAACTGTCCTAGCACCGCGTATTGAGACTCTTCTTAAATAACAGCAGGGGGCTATCTCATACCCTTTGCTTCAAGAAAGAAAAGTGGCTGTGTGTGGGCTGCCTACCTGTTAGGTTCCATGGTTTTTTTGCATAGTTCTAGATTGTAGCATGGTTGACTCATTCATTGTTAAGAGGTATGTATAGCCTAACTTGCCTAAATGTGCGGGGAGTCATCTGCAGAAGAGTTTCATTCGCTCTCGTCATCGTCCACGGTGGGTGGTAAGTGAGATGCAGTATGGTTATTCCATTTTAGCGTCCAAGAAATATGATCATGGGGGCCCAACTAGGTAATAATTGCGGGTTCTACTCAAAGAATCGGGCTTAGCGCACCCGCTGCTTGTGCTTAGGTTATGAAACTTTTATGCAGAGGAAAACGGGTTTTAAAACGGTTCCTTGCCATTGTATATAGGACTTACCTAATACAGAGCGCTCATAAAAGTGAAAAGAATCGACAGTTCAGAGGGGATAAGGGTCTGCCTCTAACCCATTCCCAGTTGAAATGATCTTGATTTTAGCGTCAGCGGTCCTTTGAATAGAAGTGTAACGGACTATCTTTGCATAATGCGAGCGTTTTAGGAAGCCGACCAAGTTAATGATGCCAAGCTGTAGGAATGCGGATCAGAACTGACTATCAAGAGATCAGGTTGGAATAGAATTTAATATTCTCAGTTGTCTCCAAAAGGTATTAAGTGAGGCTCATGATTCACTTGTATGGCCTTCTGAGATACGTGGTAATGGAGAGGGATGGCCAGAAAAGTCTCCATATTGAGATAGCCCCGGGTGACCTATATAATACTCCTGAGCCCTAGCCAAGGACGTTGTCTGGTTATTACGCATCAACGGCAAGTAAATATATTCGTTGGAATTCAACGATAAATTCAACGAAAAGCCAGGTGGTGGTCTAGGTGTAGATGGCTGAGTTGCCTGCAATCTGATCCCAACGGAAACCCCTTATTGCATACCCCAATACATGTAAAAATAATCACCTTACGATTGGATAAGTCAGCTGAATCCTACCGCGCTACTTCAATATCTTACCGCAGACGATCTTGTTGCTCGACTGATTGGCATTCTTTGCTTTTCTCCGCTGCGACGTGGGGGTGGCTTTGCCGGCTATGAGCCTCGCTAGGCTGAAAAGCAGAACATGAACTATCTGCTTTTACTACCCTCATTGTTCGCAAAGATAAGATTTTCCTGTCTCTGCTCGTTTTCATTCTTATCAGCTGCACTCGACGAGCCCCATAGTTGTCAGCAGTCTGATAGCAGCTAGGCTGCCCTGAGATCAGATATGCATTCTGCAAATGAGTCTCAAGGAACCCGTGCATACATATTGAATAAACGTCTTGCCCATGAAGAAGATCAGCCGCCGACTGAGTTAAAACGAAGAAAGCGCGATTGCGAAACCTACAATGAGGGCTCAAGTCGAACAGGGCTTACAGTCAATGACTATACTGTTGGCTGGGTCTGCGCTCTTCATGTAGAGCTAGCGGCCGCGATATATATGCTGGACACTACTCACGATGATCTAGACAAGAGCCCGGACGATAGTAACACGTATACCTTAGGCAGCCTTCATCACCACAATGTTGTCATTGCGTGTCTACCGACAGCTGGATACGGCACTAATAATGCAGCTATCGTGGCAAACAATATGCGCCGGACCTTTCCCTCTATTCAGACGTTTTTGATGGTTGGGATTGGCGGCGGTGTCCCAGGAAAAGTCGACATACGGCTTGGCGACGTAGTGGTTAGCACGGGGGTGATGCAGTACGACTTGGGCAAGACCATCCAGCAGGGCCAATTCCAATCAACAGGTATTATGCGCCAGCCTTCACCAGCACTTATGACAGCTGTTTCAACACTACGGGCACAACACGAATTAAAACCCTCAAAGATTTCCCTCATTCTTTCCCAGATACAGGAGCAGGATGCCTCTACAAGACAATATACCGATCGCGAGCATCTTCAAGATTTACTATTCGATAGTGCTTACGAGCACTCCGAGTCGATTAAAAGTTGCAATGACTGTGATAGATCAAGGCTGGTGGATCGGCCTCCCCGAAGCGGCAGCCCGATGATTCATTATGGAATTGTCGCGTCTGGAAACCAAGTCATAAAACACTCCAAGACAAGGGACCGGCTGGCGCAAGAATTCGACGCCATATGTTTCGAGATGGAGGCGGCTGGTCTAATGGATAACCTTCAATGTTTAGTTATTCGTGGCATTTGTGACTACTCAGATTCTCATAAGAGCAAGCAGTGGCAGAGATACGCATCTGCCACCGCAGCGGCATACGCGAAGGAGCTTCTTTCCGTTATACACACGACAAGAACCGGAGCGATCCCGACTGGTATGTGTCTCTCATAATGAATAAGTTCAAGCTTTGCTTACGCACTGGTAGAGGAAGTGGTGCAAGAGCGCCGGCGACTTCTAATGGATTCATTATTGTTTGAGAAAATCGATGCGCGACATTCAAATATCAAATCCGCCTATGGCAAAACATGCACATGGCTACTGAGCCATCCTGATTATATAAAATGGTTGAGCCCCGCCGAGTTTTCGCAACATCACGGTCTCCTATGGATTTATGGGAAACCTGGCGCCGGAAAGTCAACAATAATGAAGTTTATATATACGCGTGCGCTAGGCCACAGCAACACCACCATCTCCTTTTTCTTCAATGCCAGAGGGGATGATTTGGAGAAGTCAACACGAGGAATGTACCGTTCACTATTGCTTCAGTTACTGCAGAAGCTACCAGACCTCCAAGAAGTGCTCGATCTACCTGGATGTTTTGGTCAAGGCCATGACGACGAAAGTTGGGAGATCAGCGTCCTCCAGAACCTTTTTTCCGCTGCTATTACCAAACTTGGACGACGGCGAGTAACATGCTTCGTTGACGCCCTGGATGAATGTGGCGAATCCCAAGTTCGGGACATGGTAGAATACTTTGAACAGCTTGGAGAATCTGCACTGGAAACTGAAGGAAAGCTATACATTTGCTTTTCAAGCCGCCACTATCCAGCAATTTGCATCCAATACGGCCAGACGTTAACGTTAGAAGATCAACCTGGTCATAGCCAAGACCTAGAAAAGTACGTTCGAAGCAAGCTTCGAGCGGGAAAAGGCAAAGACGTCGAGTCGGTCAAAACTGAGCTTCTCCGAAAGGCAGATGGCGTTTTCATGTGGGTTGTACTTGTTATCAACATCCTTAACGAAGAATTTCAACGGGGTCGCATCTTCGCGGTCAAGAGAAGACTTCAAGAAACACCAGCCGAACTCAGCGAACTGTTCAAAGATATTCTGAGACGGGACAACAAAAACATGGCCGACTTATTACTTACTATTCAATGGATACTTTATGCGAGGCGGCCGATGAAACCCGAGGAGTTCTACTACGCAGTAGTAGCTGGACTAGATCCAACAGAGGAAAATCTAGCTCAATGGGATCCTGAACAAATCACAGCAGACGATATGAACAGATTTGTTTGTAGTTCATCAAAAGGACTTGCTGAGATCACCAAATCAAAAGCGCGGACTGTTCAATTTATCCACGAATCCGTACGAGACTTCTTGTTGAAAGATGGAGGTATCTATAACCTGTGGCCCAACCTCGGGGCAAATTTCGAAAGCCTAAGTCATGATCAGCTAAAGAAATGTTGTTACAAATACCTTCGAGCGGATCGCACCACGTACAACCAAGAGCTCCCAAAAGCCTCTTCCGACGAAGCAAAAGAGTTGCGCCAACAGATATCAAAGAAATTCCCTTTTCTTGAATATGCGACGCAACAAGTCCTCTATCATACTAATATTGCCGCGATCGGGTTATCTCAACACGACTTTTTAGATTTGTTTGATCTAAATGCCTGGATCCATTTGGATAATCTTTTTGCAAAATTCGGAACACATCGTCATACATTAGCTACGAGTTTGCCGTACATTCTGGCCGAAAACAATTTTGCCAGGCTTATAAGTGGCATTTGTTGGTATGACCTTCAAATCTGTAATCATGAAGAACGATATGTGTACCCCCTTTTCGCTGCTTTAGCGAAAGGCCACCGGGAAGCGGTTAAAGCCTTGATACGATTGCGAGCCAACTTGGTAGATTCTGATAGGATTTTTGCAATGATAGGCTATGGGAAGGAGTTCAAATTTCATAAAGAGCACACACCGCTGTCGTGGGCTCTTGCAAATGGTCATCATGAGATCGCGCAGCTACTGATCGAGAAAGGTGCCGATGATTCTAATCAGACACCACTATGCAAAGCTGCTGAAAATGGACACTATGAGATCATGCAACTGTTAAACGAGAAAAGTGCCGATATTTCTAGTCAGACACCGCTATCGTGGGCTGCCGAGAAAGGGTATCTACAGGTCATGCAGCTACTGATCGAAAAAGGTGCTGACATCGAGTCGAGAGATAGGCGTGGTCAAACACCGCTATCGTTGGCTGTCCAAAATAACCATAAGTATGGCACATTTAGGATAAACAACAAGGGCAGTCAGGGACTCCAAGCAGCAAGTCAGTCTGAATATAATCATATCCTTCGAGATTGTCAAACGCAACGTATGCTCCCAGAGCACAACAAAAAAAGGCTGCTTCTACACAGATTTGTAAACCAACTAGGCACTGTCCAGTTGCTACTTAATGAAGGTGCTGACGTTAATTCGAAAGATAGTTCTGGCTGGACACCACTATTATGGGCTGCAAGAAACGGGAACCTTGAGATCGTGCAGCTACTGATCGAACACGGCGCTAACGTTGAATCGAAAGATGATTATAACCAAACACCGCTATCGTGGGCTATTGAAAACGGTTATCATGAGATCGTACACTTGCTAATCAAGAGAGGCGCCCATATCGATTTAAAAGATAAACATACACGAACACCAATATTATGGGCTGCCGAGGAAGGCCATCAAGAAATTATGCAGCTATTGATCGAAAACGGTGCTAACGTTGATTCGAAAGATAGGTCTGACTGGACACCGCTATTATGTGCAGCTGGAAGGGGGCATTATGAGATTGTGCAGCTATTGATCAAAAATGGTGCTTACGTTGATTCGAGAGGTAATGATGGCCGAAGACCGCTATCGTGGGCTACCATAAACGGGCATCAAGAAATTGTGCACTTATTGATTCAAAACGGCGCCGACGTTAATTCAAGAGATGAGCATCACCGAAGACCGTTATCGTGGGCTACCATAAACGGGCATCAAGAAATTGTGCACTTATTGATTCAAAACGGCGCCGACGTTAATTCAAGAGATGATCGTGGCCGAACACCACTATTGTATGCTGCTGAAAATGGCCACCAAGAAATCGTGCAGCTACTGATCGAAAACGGCGCCGAGTTCAAGTCAAAAGATTTTTATGGTGACACACCACTATCATTGGCTAATAAATACGGACATCACAACATTGTACAGCTACTGATCGACAATGATGCCTAAAGTTGAGTCGAGAAGTAGGTCTGGGATAGATAGCACTGTCATGCACCACTGAACGAGTATATAAAGAGATTATACATATACTTTTCAAAGACTGACTCGATGTTCGGCTTTCTGCCTGCTCTACAATTTCTCTTCAAACGAGCTAGTCTTCGATCGACCTATTGACACTCAAAACAATAGAATCTCAGAGCCTATAATGTTGCATATGTTTTAACATTCCAATCTATACATCATTGATAGCGAGTTAAAGCATTTTAACTAACCCAGCTATTTTGCTAATTGTGCGAGCGACCTTCGGGGAAGTTATTCCAGCATACCACGAATAACAGACAACGAAAATAAAAGCCAACTGCAGTTGTTTCCATAAATGACTAACGTAGAATCCATCGCATTGACAATAGTTCTCTCTTTATCATACCGAATGGCAAAGGCCCTCTGCATTAAACAACCTAGGTACTTAGGCATTATAATGCATTGCTTACATGTTAAGTATAGAGGTTAAAAACTTAAATCCGTTTTGCCACGAAAACGGTTCCATTTACAGTAATCCGTATTCAAAGTTATGCAAGACCGTCAAGTTAAGCTTATGCAAAGCGGGTCTCTAAAAGCGGCATGGGCTCCCATCATTCTTAAACCCATCTCGTACTCGATCGTGGGGGCCTAATAATTGCGGGGGAGGATCCAGATGACTGGTAAGGCAGTAGTAGCCTATCGATGCTGACGAGTTATCAGGCAACAGTTGCAGCGCTTGTGTGGCTCTTTTACTTGTATAGTAGGTAGTAGTACGCGAGAACAGGTTGTCTCGTGGTTCTTTTTGACTCTTCTATTATATGTACATTAATGGACCGGCATATCATTAATTGGTTCCCAACCGTGGCGCCTTTGTGCATCATCTGCAATGCGGCTCAATTCTGGCCTAGTTATGACACACAATTCTGATCGCGTGCCTATACTAAATCGGCATCAACTGAGCTGCCGAACAATAGAAGTGAACAGTCCGGTTCGCGTCTGCAATATCTTGATCGGCTGTTCATCCGTGTATGACGGCTTGGAATCCATCCGCAAGAGCTGCTGCGCTGTCCAACTGCCGATAACTAGATTTATAGTGATTTGCTAGATCGGGCGATTTGCGATTGGGATTGTCAAGATGCACACATACTATGCGAGCATCGTGATAAGCCATCTTGGGAAGGCTTGTAGGAAAGAGGGAGGATTCTTCAGTCCAGGCCGATCCAATCACCCTCAGAGTCGTCTTGTACTTCCATTATTTCCTGATCGTCGATTTTCAGCGTCTTCATAGGCTCGTCACGTCCATTAATAAGACCTTGACCGTCGCTTTCAGTAGGCCTTGTATCGGCTTGTCCCAGCAAGTAGTCCACCATATAGACGTTTTCATCCGCTAAGCGTCTAATTTCATTTTGCATCCTCGCAATAGCCCTAGCAACAATCCTCAGCTCGACATCAACCTTGCTTCTGTTTGCCGTTAACCAGGGGCCGTGTTTATCCACCAAGGCCTTGATCCAGAGCATGCAGAATTCAATATGCGGCGATTCTTCCGTCTGGGCAGCCACAAACCGTAAGAGCCTTGCTACGTAGACCGTGGGAAATTGTTCGACCACCAGTGGAATATCGGGGTATGGTATAGCTTGGAATACCCTCTTAATCAAAGTAGCTTCGTTTAGACGGAATGCCATGACTAAGGCCTTGAGGTAGTCCTTTTCATGCTCGAGAACCGCGAGCGTAGAAGCAGGCGTTATTTCCATGTTCAAGTCGAAGGGATCGAACTGGAGCTCGTTATCTAGGCTATAAATGAGAAGGCCCTCAGTAGAAGCGGCGCAGAACGATGTGCCAGCAGGGGAGAATGCCACGCCGGTCACCTTGACGTCCGGTAGCGTCTTTCTGGCTGAAGGATCACCACCCCGCTTCGACCCAGGAAGAGGGTTATCTGCTCGTCCGTCCCGGTCTGAGTCTCCTTCGTCGTCGAGTAACCCTTCAGGGCCAGCTTCTGTGAGAAGTTTACTGTTTAGGAACTCTTGTGTCCCGGATAATGAAAGGTTGACGCTGACGGTGAATTTCTTCAGTAGCACCATGGTGCTGACAGAATACAGACAAATATACTTGCTGCTCCCGCCTGCTAGTAGACAGCTGCCGTCTGTGCTATATCTTATGCTGCCGAAACTTTTCGTGCCGGAGACATTTGCAGCGGTTCTGCGATCCGTCACTTTGCGACCGCCGGAAACATCTCGCCGACCATCTAGCCCAGATACCTGCTCAGCCTCCGAGATAGACCAGAAAGTCAGCTGGCCATCTAGGGTAGAGACGGCGAGCTGCTCTGAGTCGGGTCGAACGGCGACGTCTAGTACGTCTGCTTGAAGTTGCAGAGGCTCACTAGTCTGCGTCCGACCAAATATGGACCAAACTCGAGCCGTGCGGTCCCAGCTACCACTCACTAATAAGCCGCCATTAGGAGCGAAGGCTAATGAAGAGATAGGACCCTCGTGCCCTGCTAACTGATCGAGCAATTGCCCAGTCTGGACTGACCAAATGTGGATATCGAAAGAGTCCAGGGAACCTGCTGCAACAACCTCCCCACTCGGATCCACTGCCATACAAGAAAAGGAGAGTCTCGTTGGCGCTGTGAATGTCCTAAAGTTTCGGAACCTGATAAGATCCCACGCCCTAATTGACCCGTCTAAACTCGAGGTGAATAGTACATTGCCTTTCTTGGCGAATTCGCATGCCGTAACACCGCTGGTGTGCTCGGTAAATGTGACAATGCAAAAGCCGGAATCCACGTCCCAAACTTTGATTTTGCCGTCATCGGCCGTGGTAATGATACGTTTTCCATCTGGCGAGTAGACGAGAGAGTTCATCGAATCGAAATGGCCTTGTTGTTTGAGGATATAGGACTCCGATTGCCACTCCCAGACTAAGAGTTGACCAAGTCTGGACGCCCCAAAAGCTAACCACTCCCCACTGCTATTAATGGTAACGAAATCGATTTCATTCTGTGATATACTGAGGGTGTGGATGGCATTGAAGTCGGGCATTTCGTACAGACCGAATGTGCCGTTGGAGAAGCCTGTGACTAGTAAATTTGTCTCGGGGTGAAAGGAAGCGCATTTGACATGCGCGCTACCCTGCATGAAATAGTGCCTCTGCACAATTCGCCAGCGCATATCATCATCACTTGCACCCTCCATCTCTTCATCCTCGTCCGGAGGCGGCGCATTGGGATGTCTGGTATACTGCCAATCGAAGACTGCACCATCCTTACTGACAGTATATATGGTTTCTTGATCTTTGGAAAACCAGGCCCCCACAATAGCCTGTTTATGGCCAGACAGGACTGTCGGGGTGAATCCTTCCTCGGCATTTAAGCTCCATATCCGAACTGTCAGGTCCTTGGAGGCTGTTAAGAAGAATCTGGAATCATTTGACCACTCGATGTGTCGAACATCATCGAAATGACCCATATGAGTATGATGGCGCACGAAAGGCGCGAACTCCAGTCCGCCCTCAGGGCTCGAATCGGGTGTTGAAGGGACCTGCCATACTTCGGTTTTGCGACCCAGTCCTACAACAAAATGACGCCCCGATGGAGAAAACGCAAGCGCGGTGACGGGCGACCGGAAAGAGAAGTGATATATGGGTATCCGACGCGGGACATTGGTCAAAATGGCGTGACCATCTTCGTCGATGGAGAGCAGCAGATTACCCCGCGGTGTCAGACCGATTCTTGAGATGTTCTTTCGGTGTGCGAATGGGAGGGTGTGTGACTTGTTCCTAATGGAACAGATTGTTAGTTTCTTAGTTAAAAAAAAAGGAAAAGGAGCGGGCGACAACGCACTCGACGAGGTTGAAGACGGTCACTCGATTCCCTACCGGCGAGAAGAGGCAGGTTCCATCTGGACTGAACAGGAGATTCCCTTGACAGTAGACGGTTCCAAGCAAGTTGGAGAACTGGGATCGGTTATGTTAACAATGTGTTTGTCCGTGGGAAGGAATTGGACTCGGCTCACCTTGAAATCAGTCTTCATTGTGCTATATGCCCATCCTATTGGAACGAATCACTGCTTATCGGCATTGTCCCCAGGAATCTTTACGCATTTGCGCCGAACTTTTTTGATGTCTTATCGACGATAAGAAACGGAAGCTTACCTAGAACTGCTTAGCAGGGGTGATGAAACCCCTGTCCGATTCTCGAACCAATCAGAGACTACCACTGGCAGATGCCGACGACGACCCCCAGAGCCGATGCACCAACTAGTGCTGGACAGTGGTGGCAGGTGGCCAAAGCTCTTCGTGTTTCAGAGCTAACGGCACGCACTAATCAACTTAGACCAGCACAAGGAAAGTGAAAGGGGGCACCACTGCCAGTTGGCATCCGATTGCACTGTAAAGACCCCTGTCGGATCCAACTGCTGCGTGGGAAATTTGCCAGCACGAAGATTGGAAGGCCTTCCCCTGAAGCCATGAGCCGCCTAAAACCAATTGACCCCATCTCAACAACATCAACAATTCCGTCAAACACTGTCCCGGCTCTGTCTTCACCGGCATTCTTCCACCTTCCTTGAAAGCCTGTGGTGAGCGAGTCACATACGCCACAAGACTATTCCGCCTCTTTCTGTCCCTCGTTGACCTTTGCCATCTCGGGTTCGGGCCCTGTCACGACAAGCGTTGCACATTCTCTCAAGATGCCTCCTGCCACCGCCGAAAGCGCGTCGCCAATTGGCATTGCCAATTTGCCCAACCAGCGACACAAGATCGTCGCCAAGAGGGGAGCCGCCTTTACTATCATGGTGTGTGCATGACTTTGTCCCCTCGGTGCTGTATGTATGCTTTGCTAATGTGCCTGCTATCCATCAAGGTTGCTGGTGAATCCGGCCTGGGAAAGACGACGTTCATCAACACCCTCTTCTCCACCACCATCAAGAACTACGCCGACCACAAGAAACGCCATCAGAAGCAGGTTGACAAGACCGTAGAGATTGAGATAACCAAGGCCGAACTGGAGGAGAAGTTCTTCAAGGGTAATGGCCCATCATCCATCCTCTCTGGTGCCCGTTTGTTACTGGATTAACAAGACTCCGATTTGCAGTCCGCCTCACCGTCATCGACACCCCGGGCTTCGGCGACTACGTTAACAACAAGGACTCATGGATGCCCATTATCGAGTTCTTGGACGACCAGCACGAGTCGTACATGCTTCAGGAGCAACAGCCTCGCCGTCAGGACAAGATTGACCTCCGTGTCCATGCTTGCCTGTACTTCATCCGACCTACTGGTCACACCCTCAAGCCCTTGGATATCGAGGTTATGAAGAGGCTGTGCTCTCGTGTGAACCTGATTCCCGTAATTGCCAAGGCCGATACCCTGAGCCCTGCTGATTTGGCCAAGTTCAAGGCCAGAGTATGTCAAACCTGCCTTACCTGCTCAAACTCATCTCGTTCTGACCGCCTCTTATAGATCCGCGCCGTCATTGAGGCACAAAGCATCAAGATTTACCAACCACCAATCGAGGAAGATGACGAGGCTGCCGCCCAACATGCCCGAAGCTTGATGGCCGCCATGCCGTTTGCTGTCATTGGCTCTGAGAAGGACGTCAAGACCGGCGATGGCCGCATTGTCAAGGGCCGCCAATACTCATGGGGTGTTGCCGAAGTCGAGAATGAAGACCACTGCGACTTCAAGAAGCTCCGCTCTATCCTGATCCGCACTCACATGCTCGATCTCATCCACACCACGGAGGAGCTACACTACGAGGCGTACCGCGCTCAGCAGATGGAGACACGTAAATTCGGCGAAGCCCGTCCCCGCAAGCTCGACAACCCCAAGTACAAGGAGGAAGAAGAGGCGCTTCGCAAGCGCTTCACCGAGCAGGTCAAGATCGAAGAGCAAAGATTCCGGCAGTGGGAGCAGAAGCTCATCGCTGAGCGAGACCGCCTCAACAAGGATCTCGAACAAACACATGCCCAGATCAAGCAGCTCGAGACCGAGCTCGAGCAGATGCAGGGCAGCGTCGCCCGCAGTGGTCGGCGTTAGGCCACTCACCGCTCCCTTGACCCTATCCGCTATTCTCACGTGGCCACCAAACCTCCATATAGCAAGGAGTAGGGAGTTTATGATACCCACCCAATTCCTGCGTACCGCTTAAGCTTCATAATTTAAAGATTGGCTTTAACATGGTCGATATGTTTCAGGAGCTAGCTAATCTGAGTCTGTCTACATACCTTAATGAGAAACAAGATGGGCTATGAGAGAGGGAGAAGAAGCGGGAGTGGAACACAGGAAAACAAAAAAGAAAGAGCTCCGTCTCTGGTAATTTAAATTAGGACTATGAAGAAAGCGTTTATGGCGTGGAGAAAGATAAATGGGTGGTTTTTTCCCCAGATTACTTCTTCTCCTCCTTGGCTTGGTGGGCGTACATTTATTATTTTTATGTGACACCTCTAACCAACCAGACCAACCCCCCCCTGTTTATTCAGTGCAGTGCAGTTAGGCTTAGTTGAACGATGTAATCAAGATTTTTCTTACGATACCATATCAGTAAACAGACAAGACGAATCATTCATTCATTCATTTACTCTTAAGAATTATGTATCTCAGAAAACCGTCATGTAATTATGATATTCACTTTTATTTTCCACCATTCCAAAAACTTCCTCTGCTAAATGAGTTATAATATGTATAGTGGTGGTAGTAAGTAAGCAAGCAAGCCTCTTCGAGGGAGGTAGGTATATTTCATCCAGTCCCAAAATTCCATTTCGTTTTCACAACCAAACCACAACCACAACCACAACATGACCCGGGCCAGTCAAGTTGCAATATTAACAATAAGCCCAGGCCTACACAGCATCCATAGCAGCCCGCGTAGCAAGCTGCTCATTCTTATTCCCGAGTTTCGAGATCTGGAGAAAGGCATCAACACCATAACCCTCGAGACTATGCAATTCGAGACTTCCAGCCCAGTATTCCGCATACACTCTACTAAGAGGTAAACTGATACCGAGACGAAGATTAGGAGGACGGGTGGAGAGGGAAGTTAAGGACCCATTATGTTCGTCGTGACGACCATGGCGGACGTTACCGTCGACCCTAAGTTCCTGTAACGTGGCCGCCATGAGGGGGACTTGTCCCAGATTTTCCAGTCTTTGATCTGTAGAGGGACCTTTCCCGAAGGACCAGAGATAGGGTAATGTCTCGCGCGATATACCGCCTCCGCGATCTGAGATGCGGATGATGACGTGTTGTTGTGCTTCGCAGAGGGTGACTTCTATCGGTGGGGGTTTCTTATCGTTTGTGGGATTTTTGCGATGGTTTTCGATGACGGCTTGCACGGAGTTGCGAAGTAATTCGCCGACGATATATTGTAGATGCGTGAGGATATAGGGAAACGTAGCCCCGAGATGCCCGTCAACTTTGATCTCGGGGATCGCGGCGTCGGGACCGTAGGCTTCGCGTGCTAGCTCCTGCACTGCGCGGCCGCAGCTCTCGACTACGTCGCGTGCTACGCATTTCAGGAATACCTCCCCGATGAATTCGGATTCGGAGAGCTTGGCGCCCGGCGAGAACCAGTCTGAGTTGAATGTTTCGGTTAAGGCGAGGTGTTGTTCGGCGATGACGCGGCGCGAGATACGCTGTTGAAGATGTGGTGTTAGTCTTTGAATCACAAGTTCCTGTCTGGTCAGACATACAGATCGTAAGATGGTATTCATGAAGCGGTCCAGATCGGCCGCCGACATGAGTCCATTACACTCCAAAATGCCCATGGCCAGCTTGGGTATCACAGTAAGATGGGCCTTCAGCATGCCAGCGATAACGGAGCAGAATCGATCATTGTCTTCCAATGTCTTGATCTCCTTGACACGTCGGAAGGTGTCGAAGGCCGTGTAGTACAGTTCGTAGACCTCGCTCATGTGCCGGTTCGTAACGACGACGTAGGGGAGGCGTTGCATATCACGGATGCGGTGAGCAATTCTAGATACCCGGCGCGTAAGCTATTGTGTTGTGAAGCCCGCCCCATGCTTCATATCTAGACGGTTATTGAGCAGACGTACCTCGTTGGAAGCTCGGTTCGTACGTAGTTGGCTGAGCTGATGAGCCTCTCCTCGGTCAGGGATCGGCCAAAGACCATCAGTTGACGCAGACTGATAGGCCGCGCCTCTTTGGCTACCCATCTGTTGGGCGGGCGCAAGTATGTTGTCAGCTACACCACCATACCAAAGCGCAGACAGTCAAGTCGAACGAAGCAGCATCATGACGTACTCGTCGAGGGCCTGCACGGGTCTCCATTTCGCCGTACTGTGTAGCCATCGTCGTCTGCCCTCGCCGATGGGATCAATTCGCGGTCGGTAGATGATAGCGCATGGTCTGGGCGTGGTCACCGTAGAGAGTCGTGCCGGGGACCAGGTACTCGGTCGGAGGGTTTTGGTGGTGGCATTCTGCACCGCGGAGGGTAGCATGCCGGCAGTTCCATGCCAGGGCCCAACGACGCCCAACGGTTCAGCAGCAGCAATTGCCGAGCAATGAGAAAGAAAGAAATCAAAATCAAAACCAAGATGGTTCCAAGAGTATTGTGGTTGGTGGCACTAGAAATAGTTTGAAGTTCTTCTTCTCCAATTGTGTTGACGACGTCAATCGGTCCAATTCATTGGTCACAAGAGCAGTTGCCGATCTCGCAGCGTCGACCGTTGGAGCTGCTGCAACAGCATGACGAAAGGCGCTTCCTTCCCTTCTACCTTGACAGTCTACTTGCTTACAAGTACTCGACCACCTGCATGAAAGCTACAGATACATGTATAGATGTAGATGTCGGCTTACCTCATTCGTCTACATGTTTTTATTCATTGTGAGCGGTCTGGTAAAGCACCTCGCCAGCTTCATGTGAAGAATTTGACGGTATGCCCCATAATTAAGTACCAAAAGCAATAATCAGGGATTACCAGGTATTTGGCTGTAAGTACGGACTAAATATGCTATGCATCTCTTATTATTCTTTAGCACCATCTGTCACAGCCAGTTGGGTTCAAGGGTTATGCCTACCTGCCAAGGTATCACAAGTTTTTTTATTTGGACAACTCGTATGCGAGACAACAATTCCGTTGTCTAGCAGGAAAGATGATTTGGTCAAAACAATTAATCATCAATATCCCGATCTTCACTGGGCAGCTGAGCTACCCAGGTACACATACCACATGCTGTGCCTCAGCTAAACCCGCAACGTCATCGCAGCAGGGGTCGAGTGTGGACAAATACTTGTACCGTACAACAATCCAACATTGAAACCAGAGCTGAACTTGAGGTCTTACCCTGGATACATGTATTTCGGATAGTACCTAACATACAGACAATCATCTGCCCTACAGTAAACAACATCTAGATGCTACGTAGACTAATCACAGCTGGTGATGGGTAACGGATATTGGCCTCTCGCCTGTTTAGGTCACCAAGTGCAAATCATGTCATCACATTGTTAAGCGGGATGCATGGCACGCACGACACCAATTGCCAATGACGAACCGCCACTTGAACCGCCACCATCGAACTACATATGTATTTCAATAACTACCCATGTGTCTTCTATGCTGCTAGCGACTAGATGCATAAAGACCTCGGAATTCGAGCATGACCAGTCACTGGTCAGCACCCAACCAAATATTATTACGTACCTGAGTACAGGGTTATCATACATCCTGAACAACATTAAACATTTAAACATTGAATGTAGGCAGCGAAATAAGGTACACGCCAGAAACGTGGCAAGCTCTGCTATCCCGAACGTTGGTATGAGGTAGATTATGTACACGTGCGGTAGCTCGGCCCAAGCTAGTAGCCTACAAGTACATACATCCCACCTACCGTCACTGATTTAGTGGCATTTTTTTACCCCCCCAAAAAGCACAGCCCACCTGGTTGCACCGTATTGACGGCACTGCACTGCACCCGCACCGCACTGCAGCAACAGCAGCGACTCCACCGCCTTATTAGTTACAGGGCGGAGGGGGAATGAGGGAATGAATGTTCTGACAGCTTCACTGCCTCTGTTGGCCTGGTCCCTTCTCGAGTCAAGTCGTTGCCGGCTTCCTTCTTTCTTCTCTCTTCTTCACCCCCCCTCCGCGCCCATCGTGTCCATTGCGCCCATTGTATCCTTACTTCTTCTTTTTATTCTTCTCGGCGTCCTCCATGCTCACCAGCGCGACGCAGGTTCCTCCCTTCCGCTCCGCCTACATCCCACCGGCGTCATTACTTTTATTTGGTGGTTTTTGCTCGCTCCCGCCAACATAACCCCACCACCAAGTATCACCACCAGTATTACAGCAATATAACATTACCGCATTACCTACTTACCTACCTACCCTGTCTACCGTGACCACGCCAATAGTCGAGGCAGTCTCCGCCTTCTATCTCGTCCTCTGCTATCTGCCAACTTGTTCTGTGCTACGCCTACACCACAGCCATTGCGTCCGACGCAGAGCGCGCTGTTGCTGCTGTTCCCCGTCGCCCATTGTGCCATTCCTGCCTGCCTGCCCGGGCAGATCGACAGCTATAGCAACCTCAGTTGCCCGTCTGCCTGCATTGTCTTAATCTCGCGCCCCTGGTCGTCTTTGTCTCCGCAAATATGGTGAGCCTACCCAGCCTACAATTTGCTGCCATGCTCTATCACTGTTACTCTGTCATTATTTCTTCATAACCACCTTTCGGTTCCTACGACTCTGGGCCAGCCTTCCCTCTACCTCTTCTCCCTCACTCGACTTACTTCGGGCGTACTACTGGCCACGCCTTGTTACTAGGGACAGCCCTTGCAATAAGCCCCTTCGCCTACCGGCGCGCTGTACTTGATATTGGCACACACACTGGCATCTTGTGTGCTTGGCCGTGACCTTTCCCGACGACACTAACGAGTCTTATCAGAGTTACGATTCAGAGATCCACTCGCCGAATGACATGATGGTCGACTCGCAGGACGACATGGTCGTCGAACCAGCCCAAAACGACAGAGACCAAGTTGCTATCATCGAACCCGACCAGCTTGACAATGAATCTGAATCCCTCGAGAACGTCACTTTAGCTAATGACTGTACGCCCTGTCCCAGCTACACCCCTTCCCGTTGTCAGCTTAGACTAACAACGTTATACAGTCGACGCCATAAAAGAGATTGTCCTACCCCCTCTCCTAGAAGAACCCAAAATACTCGAGGATGTAGTGAATACATGGAAGGTCGAGAACTGGAGGAATCTTAGTAAGAAAGAGCATGGTCCCACGTTCACAGCAGGTGGCTATCCATGGTTAGTATTATGCATGTGCTTTCAGGAACAGCACTCGCTAAATCATACGACAGGCGCATCCTTCTGTTCCCCTTTGGCAATAATGTTGATCAGTCTTCGATATATCTCGAGCACGGTTTCGATGATCTCAACAGTGTACCAGATGATTGGAGTTGCTGCGTACAGTTCGGTTTGGTCATGTGGAACATTCATGATCCTTCACTTTTTGCTCACCATACAGCGCATCATCGCTTCACTAAAGAGGAGAGTGATTGGGGATTTACTCGATTCCTTGAGCTTCGACGAATGTTCCAGCAACCATGGGGGAATTCAGGTCGTCCTCTGGTCGAAGATGACTCGTGCAACATTACCGCATACGTCCGTGTCGTGGTGGACGAAACCGGTGTCCTATGGCATAACTTTAATAACTACGATTCCAAGAGGGAAACAGGCTTTGTCGGCTTGAAAAATCAAGGCGCTACTTGCTATTTAAATTCCCTCTTACAATCACTGTACTTTACCAACGCGTTCAGAAAGGTCAGTCACGCTGGGGAAGATTAACAGGTATAGGAAAGCTAACGATTAGGGTCGCAGGCTGTTTACCAAATACCCACTGCAGAGGATGAGAGTATCACTAACAGCGCATATACTCTCCAGCGACTTTTCTATCAATTGCAAATATCTAACACGGCTGTTGGCACCAATGAGCTCACGCGATCATTCGGCTGGGACACTCGACACATTTTTGAACAGCAAGATGTGCAGGAGTTGTCGCGTAAACTCATCGAGCGCATGGAGGAAAAGATGAAAGGCACAGCTGCCGAGGATTCCCTTCCCAAGATGCTTAGTGGGAAAGTGAAAACCTACGTTTCTTGCATTAACGTCGACTATGAGTCCAGTCGACTTGAAGACTTCTGGGATATCCAACTGAATGTCCGGGGTATCCCCAACCTCCAAGAAAGCTTCAAAGACTATATTCAACAAGAGACACTGGATGGCGACAACAAGTACTGGGCTGGTGACGAGCACAAATACCAAGATGCGCGCAAAGGTGTCATATTCACGAGTTTTCCCGAAGTGTTACATCTGCATCTAAAACGGTTCGAGTATGACATTCAGCGAGATACGATGATGAAGATAAATGACCGTTTTGAATTCCCGGATAAGGTGGACCTCTCGCCCTACCTCGAAAAAGATGCAGACCGATCAGAGCCGTGGGTATACAAGTTACATGGCGTACTGGTGCATAGCGGAGACCTCAATGCTGGCCATTACTACGCATTCCTCAAACCCAACAAGGACGGATGGTTCTACAAATTCGACGATGACAAAGTTACGAAGGCCACCATGAGAGAAACATTAGAAGAGAACTTTGGTGGAGAGTACAAGTCTTCCCTAATACCGCCCCGATCTGCATTTCAGAAGAGGACCCCTATCATGCGCCAAATGAATGCATACATGTTGGTGTACATTCGAGAATCGCGCCTAGATCAAGTCTTGACTCCGGTGAATAAAGAGGACTGCCCATCACACTTGCGTAAAAACCCCCCCACTATCAGCTTTGATGTTCCTAATTACTAATCATCTCATAGAAAAACGCCTCGATGAAGAAGCAGCTGCTAGGGAAGCGAAACGCAAAGAGCGCGAAGAGCAACATCTCTATCTTCCCGTCAGGGTAATAACCGAAGAGACGTTCAAGAATCATCCCGGAACTGATTTGACCAATTTTGAGTCGAATCCGGCGGAGGACTCCGCCGCGCCAAGACATTACAAAATGAGGAAACAAATCTCTATGGAGGAAGCTGTATCAATAATCGCTCAGGACCTGGGACAAGATCCTAAACGAGTTCGACTTTGGATCATGGTGAATCGTCAGAACAAAACCACTCGTCCTGATCAGCCAATCATGGATCTCCGCCCATCGGTTGAGGAAACGCTATCGCGAGCCGTGGGGACTAGTCGTGACAGCATGCTTCGCGTATGGGCCGAGGTCGCTGACGAGGTGGATGCCCAAGGCAACGCAATTTGGCCTACGTACCAAGGCAATGCCAACGGGGTTGTGGTTAAGAACGACCTTATCCTCATATTCCTCAAACACTTCGATGCAGAACAGCAGAAGCTCCATGGTATTGGCCACATCTATGTCAGCAAAGAACGGAAAATCGAAGAACTCGTGCCGGTGATTGCGAAAAAGATGGGCTGGGGCGAAAAACTGCCTGCTGGCGATCAGCTGGCTATGTGGGAAGAGATCAAGCCTTCAATGATCGAGGCCCTCAAAGCTAAACAAACCTTGAAGGCAGCTGAACTACAAGACGGCGATATCATATGTTTCCAAAGAGTCAATGAGCGAAAGTCGGCGGGAGAGGTACTTGGGAAGATTCCCCGGTTGGGAGACAGGAGTTTGGAGGAGCCTAAACGCTGGGATCGCTTTGATGATGCAAAGGCTTTTTACGACTTCCTTTGTTTCAAGCGAGAAATTCGTTTGGATCCTCATCCTCGCTGCGAAAAGCCTGATTTGGAGAGCTTCATTTTGACACTAAGCTCAAAGGTTACATACGATCAACTGGCCGAACGTGTCGGGGAGTATCTCAACGTGGAACCGACACATCTGCGCTTCTTTACAGCGAACGCTTCGACAGGTGCCCCAAAGGGAGCGGTACGACGAGTACCTAACGCTACACTCACACAGATTCTTAATCCACAGAATTACACTCAACAGAGCCTACAAACCAAATCTAATTCAATCTTCTACGAGGTATTAGAAATGAGTCTCGCAGAATTAGATACGAAAAAGAACATCAAGGTCACGTGGTTAAGTGAAGGCATCACGAAAGAGGTAAGTCAGCTATCAAGAATCGCTGGTATCGGGTTGGACTAATGATGTCTTAGGAAACTTTCGATGTTCTTGTGAGCAAACAAGGGCACGTTGAGGATCTTATCCAGGCTCTCGTGAAAAAGGCACATATCAAAGACGAGAATGAAAGTGGGCGGATAAGAGTATACGAGATTCATAATCACAAATTCTTCCGCGAACTTGTACCGAATTATCCTGTTCTTAGTATAAACGATTATGTCGACGTGATCGCGGAACGAGTGCCAGAAGAGGAAATCGACGCGCCGGAGGCGGACTTCATCAAGGTTATCCACTTTCAAACCGACCCAAGCCGAGTACACGGCATCCCTTTCAGATTCCTTCTCAAGGAGGTAAGACCCCCGCACCTCTTATATGGTTTTGACACAAAGCTAAAGTTGATCTCTTGTAGGGCGAAGTGTTTTCCGAGACCAAGAAACGCCTTGAGAAACGGACAGGGATCAAGGGCAAAGCATTCGAGAAGATCAAGTTTGCTGTTCTGCGGCGGTATCAGAAACCCGCCGCATATATAAATGATGGTAAGTTCTGACGAAGTCACTAAGTTTGCTGGTTTACTTACACGCTTTTTAGACGATATCCTATACGAAGAAGGGAACAGCCTAGAGGAAGATGCCATGCTGGGCTTAGATCATATGGACCGTACACGGGTTGCCAGGAACGGCGCAGAGATGTTCCTCAAGTAGGTGTCGCAAAGGGGACCTACCTCAATGGAAGATTCATCCATGTTTTCATCAAAGCGAAAACATGGCAAAACGTCAAGCATCACCTACGACCCTCGCATGTAAAGAGATGGCCCGTATGCTTTCAGTGTCTGAGTAGTATTATCTGGGGGCGGGGCTACATGTCGCTACGTCGCTCTACTGTGGGTAAGGAAGTATTCATGCCAAGCGGGTGCACGATATGAAGGGGAATGAATGAAGGTGATGAAAGGTGTGGGAGAGGGCATGCAAAATCCACCCCGTGTGAGTGATATGAGGGTGATGGGGTACTAGCAACACTAGGCTTACATACATAGTATAGAGCTGCTAGTTATATCAATATCAAGCCAATATCCATAACGTCCCTTGTGCCCAATATTACTGCCGGGTGAGAACCTATACTCCAGCCCTAGTTTCCTAGTATGATCAATAGTTGGGAAGCTAGACTCTTGTGTCGAGGTAAGTCGAGTCTATGAATAAGGTTTATTATACACTTTCACTCACTTTCACTTTCGAAAACTTTGATTACGGTGATGTGTTGGTACTTCCTCCTTCCATTAACCCAGAATCTTAACCGGAAACCTTAATGATTTGAGTCATATTATGTTTGTTTATCAACAACATCTTGGAAGCCTACCTCCTTTACTCTTCCGACCACATCTTTTTCCCATCCATTATTGATACCCTCCATCATTACAATACAATACAAGTCTCAATTATCATTCCAATTGTGCCCCTTACCAGCCGTTGTCAAGTCTTGTCTAAGCTGAACACATGCGGAATTCATCATTTCAAGCCCGGGAATCGTCACCGCCAGTATTGACTATTTCAACATCCCACAAAGCCTCGCTTTGACAGATCGATCTTCTTATTTTCGGGAGTATCTCGTCACTACATAAATCATCTTCAAATCCCCCCTAACATTGTAAGCAAGATTGACTGGATGCCAAACGAGATCAAGAGGGTGAGTATTCTTACTTAGCAATACTTGAAAGAGAACTTGCTGATACCGACAAACTAGTCCGATATGACACGGCTTCGATTACATTCTCTGCTTCATCTTGCTCTTATCATATCTCAAGGTGTATCAACTACGACTAGCTCACCAAACGAGAGTTTGCTTGTCAGGATTAGTCTCGACTCGTTACTAGCCGTCTTGAATCCTCGCGGCTACAGGCCAGGCCGAGAGGCATACCTTATTGTATACCTACAATTCCGCTCTCAGAAACTGTAAGTCGTTCAATATCTATCTCTGTATTGATCTTTGTTGTACTAACTAATCTTACTAGCTAGCCATCGCAAGCACGCTCCCTACAGACCGGCCGAACTTGAACTTCAATGAACGGCTCAATCTACCTCGCCTGTCATATGCAGTGCAAGCTTCCAGGAGTACTCGAGCTTAGATACTCAGTGCATGAATATGATGGAAGTACAGACTGACGATTATTTATCTGGATTAGCCGAAATCTGGAGGAGATGACTCCTTTCCTTTTGCTGCCGGTTTTCGACCGTTGTCACGGCTACGTGAAAGACTTCCTGGATGAAGATTCTGGGGGAAGAACAGGAAGAGGAGAAGGAAGAGAACAAGTCTCCCCCACCATAGCTGAGTATCACTTACCCGAGTCATCGGGTCCTGGGTCTTCCATCTTCCTCATCTTCCTCAAGCATTCGAGGAAGACTTCACTGTCGCTTACTTCAGTATTCTCTATTGGACACCACTACCCTCCCCCATCAGAGGTCGCTCGAAGCCCTTCTGTCATTCATATTTCATGCTGGAATCTATCTCAATAATCGCCGAACGCTCTTGCTCCTGTGTGAGCCGAGCCACTACCGAGTACCCCACGAAAATTAAGATACTCGGCTACGAAGTAGAGACGGTCGAGATGCCGCTCTAGGATTATTCCATTTTGTATCACATACGCCATAAATCACAAGACGATCCCAGACACACACAAACAGACATCGTAATCACCGATTCACATTCGTTATTATGGATTCACGACCAGATGTGACATCACCAGGCAGGTCTCAGGTTGACTCGTATACTTTTGATGTCGATTTTGGATATCCTGAATGATAGATCGAGGTAATTGCAGCCTTCGGCAACATCACATCAGATAGACGGGAGCTCCGGTTCTCGTCAATAAGAGTTGGTAGTTTCTGGTCAATAGGCGGCGGCCTTTCCGACCACGCGATCTGGTCCGACCATTACCCGACGAGGAGCGAACAAGCGGCGACTTGCACAACCGACCAATACTTCTATGTCTGCTCTATACCTCCCCGTGGTGTCTCTGGAAAGCTTGCGTTTCTCAATTTGAGGTGAAAGTCACCCAATAGTACGGATTCACGGGTCTATCGTATGGAAGCCCTGACATTCTTCTTACCACGTATGGTTTTTTCACATCTTTACTCAAATGGTTCTCCCCGGCTCTCCTTTTCATAATCCCCCGCCGGATTCCATTCTTTCTCCTTTTAAAACTCTCAGCATTTATTGTTCGGATCGTCATTGTAAGACCTTATTCACTATGCCGACGATTATAAATCTTATTTGAGAGGAGATCAAAATAGTGCTCCGGCCTTGTCAATCGGTTCAAGCCGAAACCAGTCCGTCGACTGCGACCTAGCACAGGGGTTGGCCCAGCACCTATGTTAGCCGCCGAGCACTTTACGTCCTCCTCTCCTCTGGCAGGACTCCAGAGGAACTTGAGGGTGGCCTCTGTCTGCAAGGCCAGATCAAAGATGAGACAAGACCGAGCTCCTAGATTTAGTTTCCAGAGCCCTGGCGTCAGCTACTTGGAACACTCACAGCAGTAACGGGCGTATAGTGCGTTTTTGGGAAGAGAAGACTAAAAACAACCTGGACCTTTTGCCCCCTGAGGCCCGCGGTTTGATGGGCGAGTCAAATCTCTAACATATTGCTTCCCTTTCGGCACAAACGTTCGGCCCCTTAATCAAGAAGCACCGCGACTTTCATTGGGGATCGTACTCGACGAACAGAGAGAGAAACTCGGCACATGCGAATTGTGCGTACACGAAAATCATCACAAATCGCACTACTGAGTACCCCTCGAAAATCAAGATACTCGGCAGCAAAGCAAAGACGGCTGGCCAAACGGACCCCGAAGACTGTCTAGAGACGGCGGAAGAAGACCTTTCCGACCCAAGCGGCGACTTGTAAAAGCGATCTGGCCCCGACCGCCACCCGATGAGGAAAGATTCAATGATTTGTGACGCAAGTAACTAAATAGTACAGATCTTACTCTGGCCTCGTGGGGCTGGCGTCGGGGAACCCTTATGCTCACATGCGCCCTTGATGGAGGCTATACAGAGCCGAGTCCAGAGGAACTTGAGGGTTGCCTCTGTCCATGAGGCCAGATCAAGCGAAGAAACATCGAGAAGAAACACTTTACAAGGTTCAAGTCATAGAGTCCAAGGCGGCTTGGACAAATTCAACACTCGATAACACGACAAAAACGAGAACGACGGCGAGGATGACGATGACGGCTGGAGCATTGCTGAAAGTAGTGATGCTGTTAACGACGAAGAGTCCGACGACGAGCACGAAGGCAATAACGATGTTAGCCTTGGATCGAGACGCTACAGGCCCATCAAAGCATCCTCGAGTCGAATCAGCTCAAGAGCCGATTGATGATATTAATAGCCAACATCCAGTCTCGTCTGACGATCAAGACGTCAAGAGGTTCTAGCAAAAATGCGGGCCATTGTTTCTGATCTTTACTCCAAAGACAAAAGAGGATGGTTCCTAAAACCGAAGAGGTAGCAGCATCGACGCGGGTGTTTTCCTCCTCACTAGCTGCACTACCTTCACCTGCACACGGAGGGCGACCGATCATGTACCTACGAGTAGAGACGATATTAGTCATTTCATATCATCTAACCCTGCAACATCAGCCAGAGCTTGACCCGTCAAATTCCGTCAAAGACCCGCAGACACAGAAAATGAGTCATATTTATCCTCCTTCGTGGGTTAGTCCCTAGCTATAAACAAACACGCCATTTGTTTAAGATGATCATCACAGATTATAATGGTGTTATTACATGTTTCTATTGTTATTGTTACATCCAGAATGGACCGTGGAATGGACTCTCAGCTTCGGGTAGCTAAAGCGAGCGAGCTGGTTGATGAAACATCTAAGGTTGCCCGCGCTGAGTACAACGCTTATCTCGAGGGCCTCGTCGAAGATGTAAAAAGGTTTGCCGTTCAGATGTCTGAGAGAGTGATCCGGGTGATTTTTCCTTGATTGCGGACAGTTTCAAAGAATCGATCAGAACGTAACGAGACGCAAAACTATCGCATAGACATCAAAATATCACATCAACACACCACAGCTACACGACCACAACATTGATATATCGCAAAGATCATTGCGTGTTGGCCCTCGCCAAGCCCGCATAGATCTCGATCTAATCCGGCGCACCAGCGATCGATCCAGAGAGGCCTCGAGGTTATCCGGGCCCTAGGCCTTTATGACGATGGGTCCGTTGCAGGCCGCCGTGGCAGTTGATGGTGCTCGTACCAACCGTGCGGGGGCACAATCTCGAATGGACAGTGCCCGGGGTCTTGTACTTCGGCTCCAACTAGAGCTTGATGATATTGACGAAGATAAGCAAGATCAACGACTCCGCCCCCTTCCGCCTCCCTGACCACCGCCAAGGACTTGGGAACCCGAAGTTACCCTTTCTGTTTCTCTATGTTGTAAACACCCGTTGGCGTCAGCATAAGCACTTCAGGGATATACTGGGAGAGTGTGATGATCCTGACTTTTTCGGCTTCAAGATTCTCGAATATATCCGGGGAGATGAAGGAGTCAAGAAACGCCTCCCGAATAACTTTGTCGACGGTAGTCTAAGCCGCATAATCCGGTCCGCCGTCGAGCGCAGCATCGTTGTCGTCGACGTGTTGCAATGCACTAGCAGTTTGTCACCACAAGGCAAGATATGGAACGTTTGGCTTCTCGTTTCAGCATCCACCAGACCGGACCTGGTGCTGCGAGAATCACAGATGAAGCTTTGGAGGTCATGTCAAGAAATACTGTCCAGTTCGCCAGTTTCCACGTTTTGGCCCGACATACGGTCGCCCAGAGCTATTACTGTGTCAAAACCCTAGCTAATTCACCGACACCACGGGTAGTAGCAAAATTCTAGGCAACTGCAACACAACCATAATTCCACTTTTTCTACAACACCATCCTCCACACATCACCGCCACCTCCCAGAACACTATTTACGCACATATGCGCGGCTACGGATTACATCCAAACGACCTCGTTTGGACCTCGAGAATCTAGTCCTCAACAAAGCAGCCATCAATTTTAAAGAGATGGCCTTTAGGTTTTGCAAAACGATTGTTGTATCCAAGGGAACACCTCCGGGCGATATTCTTATATTTATGCCTGGGTAGAAAAAGATCAAGTCACTGGCGCAAGAAATTAGGACCCGCCATAAAAACTTGGAGGTTCTATCTCTGTACTGACGCTATGATGCCTTGGCTGTGTTTGCCTTCGCCATCTCCGACCTCATCATCCAGTTTCTAGCAGATTGCGAACTCTAGCAGGGTTTTGTGTCCTTCACCCCTGAGACATTTAAAATCTCAATTTTCCAAACTGCCCTAGTGATCTGCACATACACAGCTAGTCGGTGGTTATTGGTATACAGTTTGGTCAGTAAATACGGTTACTGGAGGATCGCACATCAGAACCTCTCGGCTATTGAGGTAGTGCGACAGAATGGCTACACGATGAGAGGGGAGAGGAGTCTCCCAGGGGGCTGGACGACCGCGGAGTTTCGGTGACAGACCTTTAGACGCATGCATGTAAGTTGTAAGTTATAGAAGAGATGCTCGTAAACAGGATAATAATGACTTGAGTTCTTAATATGCTCGTAATTAGCTGATAATCATCTCTTAACTAGCCCGAATAAGCATCTTTGTGCTCTTATTCGCGTAACCACAACTTGAACCTACCTACCCAAAGACCCCTTATTGCCTGTCCCCTCACGTGAAAACAACCGGGTGGTGTTATGGAGCTTTTTAGCTATGTAGGATCTCGATCAACTTCTACGCTGACAATGTCAGCAAATCTAGTACTAAGTGAGTGCACTTACTGTGTAGCTGCCCGCGAGGGCTCCAGCCTCGGCGGTTGTAAGCGGGTAGGTCCCCTATGCAAATTCGCGATATTAACTCGGGGCAAAAGTCACCTTGGCCCATGCCATTATATTGCCAACCCAAATGTTGGCGTACTTACCTCACGAGGACATGACGCTTCCTTGATTGCGCTGCTCGATGAAACCGGTGTCGCGAGTACGGACGAGATCAACAATCATAACGTCTCGTTCATTTTATGTTGACTTGAGCAGCTGGAGCAGCTGGAACACTATCTGGCAAGAAGCAGCTAGACGGTTTAGTCGTAAGCGTTCTTGATCTAGGCAGTTTTCCTCAGCCCTGTCATATCTAAAGCCACATCTAGCCCCATGATCTGACCAACATGGCGCGAGCTTGGCCAGTGGGAATATGAGATTACCGCAGAGTAATTAGCTCGTGATGGAAATAAGGTAGTATCAATGGCGGCAGCGTTGACTCCGAAGAAACGAAAAGATCGTGATCAAGGTCGGGGTACATCGGTCTGGTCTTTGCAGCCATGTTAGGATCAGCCCCGTGGTCTAGCAAGACTTTGACCAGGTCAGCGTCTCCTTGAAGGCAAGCAACGTTAAGAGGTGTGTTCCCGTCTCGGTCACGGTAGTTTACTTCTGCTCCGTATCTGAGAAGTAGGGCGGCGAAGGCTGCTCGGATGTGATTGCCGCACTTTTGTCTCGTCTCATTTGGAATATGCGTACGAGAGCAGTGGATTAGAGTACAAATTTTCGTTTGAAAGCTTGTTGTATTTACGTTTAATGTTCCAAAGCTTGTTTAGATCTATAGTTTTACTTACTATGTAGCGTAAATCATTTGTTACAACAAGTAACACTTCTACCAGATCGGTTTAAAAAAAAGCAGCAGCGTGGTGTATTATATTAAGGTAGCTGCCGTCGGTTACATGTGGTTTGGCGCCTCGGAATAAAAAGAATTTGATAAAGTCTTCCGTTGGCAAGGCATCCGGGTAACCGTAATGAAGATGTGTAGATTCAGATACTTTGTGTAGCTTTTATATGCAGTAACATGGAATGATTCATAATGAAATGGTTTTTCACATTGGTTGTTCCACGGCTAACGCTGAAGCTTGTTTAAGTAGGGAACGCGATCAAGAGCGTAAAGGCCTTTATTCGGGTTAGTTAAGGGGTGATTATGAGCTGATTATGAGTGTATTAAGAGCTCAGGTCCTTAACATTTAGATTGACTACTTTGCTAGGACTGTGGTAGTCTATGGACCCTTTCTAGGCCTAGATTCCGACATGTTGTATAGCTTATCATTGGTCGGCAAGGTCTGTCATCGTTGATATCTGGGGAATCTATTGCGATAGGCGAAAAGAATCTTTAACTAGGGAGCAAGTAGAAGCTTTTATCCAATCTGCTACCCGCTTGATTCGGGAGGTCGCTTTGCGAATCCGAATGTTCGACCCGACAGAAAGAGGTGCCGGTGCAGGACGGAAAGCTGGTGCAGGAGCAGAAGCAGAAGCGGCAAAACCGCCAACTATGAAAAGAAAGCTAAATAAAAAAAGTAGAATAGCTTGAACTATAGATAAATACTATAATCATCACATATAAGCCAGCATCAATCGTTGCTCGTAAGCTGCCGTTCTATCGTTTGACAAGTAGGCAGATATCGGCAAGGCCTGGTCCCGGAACAAACCGCCAATCATGCTCACGAAGAGCCATGGCAATCTGACTGAGATCACTTCCATATGAGTTCTGTTTAGCGAGTCGCCCATCACAATGCCAATGTCAATCGCTTTGACAAATGCCATTCGAGGCGGCGTCAAGATCTGCGGTACCGCTGTGACCCGTGCCGTATCAAGGACGATGCGAGAGAAGATTCTTAGATTAGTATCTGCAAGTCTCGAGGTCCCTTCTACTTCCCCTAGCACCATATTATTAACCTTCGCGGTCTCCTTCTATCTCCTACCCACCCATCTCTCCCCTTCTGTTTCTGTCTTCAATTAGTGACTAGAATGACTCTCTCGAAAGTGAGTTTAGAGATCGCAGATCGAATCATTGGAAGTGATCATATGTGTCACGAAGCAGACACCAAATGACTTCTGTGTATGAAAAAAAGCATCTACTGTTCAATTGGTACCAAGGCAGCTTGGGTTAGTAGCAGCGGTAGCAGTAATGACATTTGCTTGAGCCCGAAGTGTGCAGTCAGCTGTTAAGGGGGAATTGTTCTGGGCAATTGGATGTTGATGCCTTATCCGCGTTATCCCGAGTCAGACACTCGCGCGTCGGCTACAACCGGCGCAGGCCAATTCCCCTGATAGGAAATTCCTTAATAGGTATTTCTTTCTCTGGACAAGCATTTGTAGAGTAAAATTTGTCCAGATTATGGAGAAATTGCCTCAATAGGCAATTCTAGGGTGTTGCCTGATTCGGAGTGTTTGGCTTTAGCACGCAAAGAACTCATCAGGCACCAAGTTCACTATACACACATAATTGCACAAAGACATTTTACCATCTGTAGCACAATAACAAGTCTCTACTTATCTCCTGAACTGCCCGCTTGGGTGCATGATCGGGATGTTGCGAGTCATGAGTCCTTCGACCTCGATAAGTCCTATAAGCTTAGCCCCGGACATCAACGAGATGACGCATGGTAGGCATCTCTCCATCTTTTGCCAGATCAAATGTCTCTTGTGCTTGAGACCATGCTTATTCGGCCATGGAGCTGTACTCAGTCGTGTTTTGGAAGAAAACACATATGGGACAAGATTCTCCGCCTCTTATTTGTCCCGCATAAAAGTACAGAGAACAGCAGCCCTCTACCCATCACTTATATGGCAACCGCTGATGAAGAAAAGCTGGCGAAGCTGGTACGCAAAGTTATTGATAGTTTACAAACTATTAATAATATTTCTCGTTCCTCGCATCTTCTTTCCGAGTTTGCTTCGCCTACTATTCAGACTATCTTGTTCCCGTGTCTGATCAACCAAAACCACTGGGTTCTGCTTAGTTGGGATCGAAAGTCACAAGAGCTCCAGATTTGGGACTTAAGGGATGGTACTACTCGCAAGTCGAGCTATGAACCATATATTACAAAAGCTCAACAAATCGTAAGCTTCCTCTATCTTGGCCTGGTAACACAGCTTTGTGGCACATATGATCACTTCACCGAAATTGCATCTAGACTTTCCCACTGACTCGACTGGGTCAAACATCCGGATCCATAAGGCAACTTCCCGCTTTGTCTCTAAAGCGAAGTCCTCGCGAATCAGGCGGGTAGCAGATTGGGTGAAAGCTTCCACTTGGAACCGATTATTCGATCTGCGACCTCCAAACTCACTTTCGAGAGCGCGAGTCGAGTGAATGGAGGGCAGACAACTCCTCTGAGATGAGGCGGAGAGAAGGCGAGAGACAGCGTTCGGTCGGACTGAGCGGGCGATGTCAGGCGCGGCGTCACTGGCAAGGCCAGGGCGGAGCGAGCTCTCCAGTCGTTGAGACTTCATTGTAACTGAGGTCTATGTTGGGGGAAGGCGTCCGAGGGTGAGCCACATCAACGGGAGTCATCTTGGTAATCTGTAATGTATCGCCAAAAATACCATGATTAGGTTTCGAATAGAGGCCTTCCATCCGCTGCTGTCTACAGCTATTACGGCTATCACGGCTACCCGCCAATTGTAACGAATAAGAGCTCAAAGACTGGTTAACGGATGATTATGAGCTGCACTGCAGCCAGGAATTCAAAATGCCTTCTCGGCCGCCGATCGTTCGTGAGAGGAAGATAAGATATAAGACGTCGGACTTCTAGATAACATCCATGTTTAGTTAGTACGCATTACTTTCTCGAGTCCGCTATTGATAACATATACGAATAGTAATGCTTGCCTTTGCGATATGCAAAGCAACAATAATCCGATGGTCCTTTCCAGCCGCTTTAGGTTCGTGGATAAGCTGCTGTTGGCTCCAAGGCCGAACCTAAAGCTGCAGGATCAACAGCTTGACTTTGAGGCTATTTGAAATAGGTTCTGGTTGTTGTGTATAAGGAAGGCGAATAAGAGTGTAAAGCCTCTTATTCGGGTTGATTAAGGGCTGTTTAAGAGGTTATTAGGAGCATATTAAGAGCTTAGAACTTTATTTGATTATTACGCGAACTTTTATTAAAGAAAATCATCTTGTAGAGTTTCCCATGGCAGATATTAGTTCTATTATACTTATTTTATATTCTACTAGATCATATCTGCGCCTTAGACACATGTCTCATGCTTCCTTCGGAAAGGACTCACTCGAACACGTAACTTGCTAGTCTCGTAAAGTCATCAATATGAACGCTATGTTAGTTCAGCTACAGAGTTTCCGATAATCCTGGGAAGCTCCACGTCTCTGCCGACCCAGACCGGAAAATCAATATCAGAAAACGGGTTGCTGCGACAGATAACAGCTCGGTGGTCGATTCGAGACCGTAGGCCCTAAACACGGCAGCAGGACCGTAGAGGGCATTGTAGGTAGGAGTGTCGAATGGGATTTCACCTAGGAGCTAAGACCTATAAAGAAAGAGTAAGCGATTGCTGCGCAAAGAGCCCGGGGTAGCCTTACCAGCAAACAAGGAGTAACATGGTATTCTATACCTCTGGTCCTCTCTCAATTGTGATCGGGATCGACGGCCGACTAGTGACAAACGCCTGGTCGCAGCGTCGGCACGAAACGCCCGGAGCAACCTGGGTCGGCACATACCGAAGGCTCGCGATAGCTTCGCCAGGCCCGCTAACTGGTTGGTATGCCACCACGTCAGTATATTCTGTTCCCTATCGCCAGTATCGAGGGCTTAATCCTGAAAGACTTCTCTAAGCTTCAAAACAGCGCGGTAATACATAACAAAGACGAAGAAAAAGAATTAGAGGGTGTGGATTACGGTAAAAAGGGGTTTCACCAAGAATTCACGAGCGACTTAGCCACTTACACCTACACACTTAGTTTCCTGCTTAGTTTTCGCTGAATTGATTTTCTAAAGATCTCTTCAATTGACAAGGATACCTCACATCCCAGGACTGATTTACCATCCCATGAAGTCTATTGCCTCACCGCCTGTAGCCACTTCTTCTTTAAGGCTCCCCTCCCAGATTCAGAAGAACTAGCTTGTTGAGAAGACCAACAGACTGTTTGAGCACGTTATGCAACAGGCTTGTGTTCATGAATCCGAAACGTTCGACTACAAGGGCTTCATCGACCGCAACACTATTGTCGTGTTACTTGACGATTCGAGATTTTCATGTACGTTTGCTTTTAGTATAATTAAGAGTGGCGTTATTCACGATGTCGAATCTGTTGTCCGCCTCGAGGAAGGCCATGAATCCAACCAAAGGTATAACGGGCGCGCTCATCTCCAAAACATAGTATTTATCGGTCGGCTTAACCTCTTCCCTAAATCACTAAAAGCTTAAAGTCTACATCTTCTCCAAATCTACATTTACAGCCATTCTACTCTGGTCTAGTATTCATCCCTGCATCGTATGTACTCATTTGATCGGGTCTACCTGATTATACGGCTTTAAGAGCTCGATGTCGTGGCTGTCCCAAAGGCGCCACAGCATTCGAGTTAGGGCACTCGGTATACAAGCCCAATTCTCAACAAATTCAAAATTCTGAAACACTGAGATTGGCCCCACCCCGCCTCGGCAACACCTTATTTCTTAAGGGATAAACTTAATAGTAAATGGTTCAAGTTGTATAATGGATAAGCCGCTTCGTATCGAGTTCGCAAGAGGTATCACGTGGCACAGGAACGCGGTCAGAATCCACAACCGGTTCACCGTATTCTATTTGATTATATGGTTCTCCAGTGAATCTGCTCATATTTAACTACTAGACTTGGATGCGTAATAGTCAGATTATCTCTTTGGCTACATGTCTGATCAACCAAAATCACTGGGTTCTGCTTAGTTGGGATCGAAAGTCACAAACCATGTATTACAAAAGCTCAACAAATCGTCATCTGGCCCAGTAACACAGTTTAGGGTTCTACAGGTCTTTCACATATCTTGCCTCGATGTGGAATTGATAACATTACGGTTGTAGCATGTCCAACCCAGGTGGACTTGTTAGGTCTAAGGGACGCGAATAAGAGTGCAAAGCCTCTTATTCGGGCTGATCAGGGGCTGTTTAAGAGGTGACTAGGAGCATATTAAGGGTAGTTTACCTACCCCTGAGCTCTAGCCAAGGAGGTAATCTAGCATCCAAGTCTAGTAAATATCAACAAATTCATTGGGGAACCACCTAATCACATACAATGCAAGTCAATTGAGATCTTGTAGAAAATCAATTCGTCGAAAACTAGGTGCAAGTGGCTAAGTCGCTCGTGAATCTTACTACTCTAATCCATACCCTCTGATTGGATACATATAAAAGTATTGTGCCACCCGCACTACTCCAATATGTAAACCTCCAATGCGAGGTGGTTCCTCATGCTCGTCTACACCGTGTTAGTTCACAAGCTCGCACACCTCAGGTAACAAGCTGGTAACAACTTACCCCGACAGAGGCGCGACGAACAGGGGCGTCCGACAGGGTACGGGCCAGGGGACCACGTGAGCAGTCTATCTTCCATAAGTGCGATCAACAAGGCACGCAAACATGGCCGCCGCAGTAGCAAAACACATTCATTCGGACTTGCCCTGAATGACCGACCGCACAAACCCTAGGTAGGGACGCATGTTGGGGCGTGAGCGAGGGTGGGCCACGCGGCAGCGGTGGGAAAAAAGGGGTATCGGCAGAAGTGACCATTGAATGGGGGAACTATGGTGATAGGTTAATACAACTTAGAGTGAATTGAAGTAGCGACATACTGATAGGGCAGACATTGTCCAAGGTGTAAAAGGCATACGCGACCTTGGCCGAGGGGGTAGTTGGCGATGAACTCGGAGTAGCACCCATGTTTCCTTGGCTTCTTCGTCTTGCATGTCGACCGGGCGCAAGCCTATACGAATTATTCATGAGTAATTCCATTGCCGGGAGACTCAGCAAGGTCTCAAAATTGCTGTCTCGATCCGGGTCTACCCAAGCATCAAGTCAGTGTGGAATTCGCAGCGAATTAGCTAAGGGACAATACCCGCCCTTTTTGTTGCCAATTTTACCCTTGATGCAACGCATGCACTTTTGCGAAACACTCGACGCGACCCGACCATAGAAATGGTTAATATCCTACCCGAATTAGACCTGAAAGCACGCCGATAAGGGGGTAGCACTTACTTTGGTGACGTGAGCGATGCAGTGACGACAGGGCAAGGCCAACTCCACATGGACGGATGGTTTAAAGTCTGTATACGGGGGTTAGTCGGATCTTATTCGGGTCGGAATTAACTTACCTTCGGTCTAGGGAGGGGGCGTGCGGCGCCGCTTTGGGGTCGAAACCGGCTCGGTTTCACCTCCCTCGATGGACGGGAGCGGGTCGTTGGCGGCCGGACGCTTGCGCTTAGCCATAGCGCCGGGGAAGTTACGACGTATATACGATACGAAGACGAGTTGTGAACGAGTTGACAAAGAGGCGCGGCTAACCCAGTTAGCCAACGATATACTTACGACGCGGATACGGGCCGGTAACGTACCGGGAGGGGGCGACGCAGCACGTGCATTTGATGAATCTTAAGCTAAACCCAAAGTCAGCATCGAGTTCCCGAGTATGCTAGGGAAATATGCTAGGGGGGACTTGCCTTGGCTCTGGGGTGTCATTCTTAGTATGTCTTGCTAGCATCCTTTTCTCCGCACTCCGTGAGCCCTCGTCCCTAGTCCAGCATACGTCGTAGAAGAATGAGAACTGGGGAGCATGCGGCCTAAAGTGTAGCATGTGGCTTCTACCCTCAATGCTTCACAAGGCATCGTTCGTAAGTTGTGCCGAGAGGTGGAAGAGACAGTCCTGAAAAGAATAACAAGAATCTAATAAACAAGGGCGGTTGTGTGATAGAATGCTGCAAAAGTCCCACTGGTGTTGGCTTATACTGTTCGATTTGTGACGTCATCTCGGGTATCCTGATGACCAGTGCTGTTGACGTCCTGATCGAGGATACTCAGAAAAAGCTGAACGACATGAAGGACTTCGTATCTGGGATCGCGAACCGGAATTCCCGGGTTGAGAAGGTGAAGCATCATACCACTCTCGAGTATGTGAAATTGTTCTGCCTGGCAATGAATTGAATGTACGAAATGATTGAGCTATGCCATTTGACCTGAGACTAATCTTGACAAGAAAGTTAATGCTGTCTTGAAAGCTGCTCGTAGTTGATATTCAAATTCTGTTTGGCCTCGTATCGGGTAACTTGTTAGATGATGCAAAGAACGGGTGTGCCAGAGTTTAGGGGCTCCGAAGTGAGTAGATGAACTTGTTTACAACCGGGGGGGTTCAGTCACTTATATAGACAGAATCTACTAGTTCTACACCCCAGGGTAACTATGGACTAGTTACCTGACAAGGAAGGAGTAGATGAGATGAGGAAGGTAATGGAAGGTTCCAAGATGATATTTGCAGGCAAAATATGATGCATAGTATTTTAAGGTTTTCGAATAGAGTTTTAGGTATATAGAAGAAGTAACTACTACCGCAACCAAATGTTAAGCTTCCCAGCCGCCAACTGTATCCGGAAACTAGGACCCGGGCATGAATTCAATAACGTCAATTATCAAAAGTGATTAGGTTACATGTCGGAGTTCATATGCCGGATATTAGATCATAATCAGCCCAAATAAGGGACAATCGCTTCAAATAAGGTTTAGAGTTGACAATCCCGCAGCTCTAAGTTTAGCCTTAAAATAAACTCTGCAAAACAATGCTTGGAACAGCTAAACCAAACAAACAAACTTCTGTACGTCCATAACAAGAATTATGTGCCAAGTAGTGTGCACTCTTTGACATGTGATTACGGTTAGCTAACACATCAGACTCATGGTGATTGTCACACTTAACATTGACCAGTGGCCCAATCTGACCTGGTGTTTTCATTTGTTACGAGCTAATTATACAATATCTTTTGAGAAGGGTACATGAATACGCGGCTATGGAAAAATTTGAAAGCCATAACTAGGAGATGACCTTGGCCATCTTACTTTCGGTCCGGAACTTCCTATACCACCGTTAGCATCACTGGAATAGATGTAGCCCTTCTAAAAAGCCTGTCCAATAATCATATATACACACGACCGTCATGCGAGCTAAATTGAAAGATATATCACTTACATTCCAAGCTTCAGCGCTTGCATTGCCTGCAAAGCCCTGTACCCATTTCGGCCCCTTGCCTTCAGCGGAGTCGATGACGAGCTGGTGCACTTTGTTCCAGAGATCTTCGCCTTTAATCTTCAACCAGTCTTGATTTTCATACTTCTTGCTCGCGTGCTCGCAGAGTCCGACAGCGCGGGACAACTTGGAGACGTGCCCATCGTCGCGGAGGGCTTTGATGCGCGGAAGGAGCTCTTTTATCGTTGTTAGCGGTGTGAATGTCATGCCCGTGATAGATACAGATGCTCTTTTCGACGTAGTACCATCCAACACATCGTTGCCAAGAGAAGATGACAGTAGAGTGAGAGTTTTGACTTACCAGCAGCAGGCTTACGAGTATTCTCCTTCGGGACATACGAGGCGATCTTCTCGATAGACACAGGCACCCATGCTCTGGCAGTGTATTCAATGATATCGAAGCGGATCTTCCACTCCAAGAGGCGGACTTTATTCGCGGTCGAGATCCAGTCCTGGGCATTGATGGTGAGAAAGATAGGACAGAGGTTAATTTGGTGCCTAAGAAATCTCTTTGTTAATCAAGTAGTCCCAAGACGTATTGCGAAAATGGGAAAAAGGAAACCAAGAAAACTCACATCAACCAAAAATCGAACCGCGCCTCTTTCCCAGGACGAATTGCCGCGCAAGCACCCTGGAATACGGCCGTGTTGAACATCTCGACGGTGCGCGCCTCGAGGTCCTGGGGCGCCACCTTCACCTTAGCAGCGACGCGAAGAGCCTCGTCAAAGACGCGCCCGGTCGGGCCCTGTCGGATTCTCTCGTCAGGCACGCTGGGTGTTTTTTCGTCGGCCGAAACTTCCTTGAAGAGGCTTGCGATCTCAGGCATTTTATCGGACGATTTCCCAGCAACCTTCTCGGCCGTGAGGAAGTATTTCCTCAAATTATCTTCATGCACAGAGGCTTGGGCGAGACCCATAGCCACGATAGCGGGCTGTTCCCATTCGATGCCATACATGAGTTGAATTATGGGGTGTATGTACCCTAAGAGGGGAGAAGGTAAGCAAACAAGTTAGGGAGGCGATCTAGGAAGGAACGTTGAATAACTAGACTCACCTGCGAACATGCGGGCAAGCAGATCGTCGCTTCGTTCGTCGCCTTTGAAGAGGTACTCGTTCAAAACCTCCTTCCAGCCCTTCTTGTCGATCTCACTCTGGTAGAAGGCGAGAAAATCGGTGTAGAATCTATTAAACCGGAGTTGAGCAAATTTCCTTCATCCATAACGTAGAAAGGAGTTGAACAATTGGACGAGATGACACTGACTCCTCCTTCCCGAGTTTCTCCTTCGCCTTGTCAAAGTCCTTGAGTGCCTCAATTTGCTCCGGGTGAACCTGATACATGGCTCTCTGGTAATTCGCGTTGTCATCGTATCCCTGCTGGATCTGCTCTGCCGAGGCGCCAAGGCCGTACAACGAGAGGAGAAAGTGGCTTATACTGATAACAGGGTCAGTGTCGATATAGCTTGGGAGATCTAGATAAGCTTACTGGTTATGAAAACCCATGTTATTGAAGAAGCAGTGGTGTTTCTGTTACGGGAATTTAGCTCAGAGAACCTTGATACTGATTAATCGACGCACCTCCAGATCTTGCTGCAGCAGTTCGGTAGTCTTCTTAGCTGCTGCCTCGCTCTGCTTTTGGTGCCAGAGACCGGTGTTCTCAGGGGTGATCTTGATAGTACGTGCGGTCGCCATTTTGCTCAAATGTCTACTGAGTGAATAGTTTGTTGTTAAGTTGCTTTTCGTGAGTGATAGTAAGCGGGAAGTGGTTATCATAATACGCTTGTCGTCATTCGCAGCCCATTTAGACAAGCGACGACGAACCCATCGACTTTATATCAACTTGAATCCCATCCATGTCTGAACATGATGTTATAGCTGAAACAGCTTCCCGGACTTCGGGTACAAGACCAGCCCGTTAACCACGTGGTTTTGAGACGACGCTCCAAAAAGCAGCTCTATATTACAAACCCAAGGTTGCAATTGCGGAGGGCATTGATGCTGTTGTGGGCTTACAAATGGAGCAAAATAAGTGGTCAATTGCTAGGCGGAGTGCGGACGGGTGCGGGATAGCTAGCTACACTTCACTTAAATAAGTAAAGCACTCAGCACCGACTGCAACCTCATCGGCCGAGATGCAAGCTCCGACCGTCACCGGCGAGGACCGGGAGGAGAACGGGGTGGGGCTTGACAAGGAATTGTGGTGACGTGTGGTATAAGTGATTGGATTCGCTTAATTGTTTGGCTTGGATAGACCCTTGAATTCATAATATGATGAACACGAATACTCTCGTCTCTTTTGCTTCTGGTGCTAGTCCTACCAAGAGACAATGCTGGCTGCCTAATCTAGATCGTTCTGAACACATACTACCGTTGCTGTCTACGCAACAAATCGTGCGTTGAGCATGACGCAATGGTTGAGGAACGTCTCATTATCCATCATGTAGGTTAGGTAATTACAAGGGATTGGATTGGTTCGCCGGGTCTTGGCGCATGCGGACGGCTTCCCGCAGCTAAGAGTTTAGGCTTGTTAACTAACTAGTTAAATGTCCTTTCAGTTAACAAACTACGGCCAGATATTTCTTATTTCCCACATCCTTGCACTGGGTAGCAATTCCATGAACAGCTGAAAGAATTATTTCCGTGCCTATGAGACAACCTTGTCAAAACTGTAATGGTGTATTGCGGGTTACTCCCCGCACCCATACACCATCACCCACTTGCCAAGTGCTCTTTAATATCACAAGCTGATTATAGTCTGGATATTACTAATTCATAGGTCTATAGTCCTAAAGGTGTCATTGATTCAATTAGACTGAGAAGCATCTCGGAGTATATGGTTGTCTCGTCCCGGAGTTACGAAACACTTGCCAAGTGTCCTCTAACAACCCTAGTAAATCGGCACCTATGCCATCCATAGAGAATAAGTGTCGCGGAGATATGGAGCCTATATATGCCGTTAATACCTCACAGGGTAATAACGGCGTCGTTTTGCTCCGTGACGAGAAGAGCCTGGAAACGTGTTTAGATTGTAATAAACAACTAATAAGGCTTCAGGGGGAGCCACAAAAGCCTAACCCAGTCCTCTTCTAGCTAGGTGAAGGTGTATTTATGCGAAAGCTTTGCATTTGCTCTTAGCTTGCGCTCACTTTCATGGAGCATTTATTATATATGTAGCTTTGGGTTTGGCAGCTTAATGATTATGTATATGCTGTAGAAGTCCTGGCCTGAAGGCTCTCGGGCATAGTCATAGACCCCTGGGTCCGTGCGATAGATCATAATATATTAAGTTCGTACTTCATTGCATATACTAAATCATAATGCCCATCGTTGGGGCCCCTAACTATACAATGAGTAGTTCTAGGCTAAAGAAGAATCCGCAACTAGGAAAGACATTTGTAACATGTGAAGACTATATAACCAAAATCAAGACTTGCACCAATACCGTTACGGGGCAGACAGTTAAACTGGCAAGACGCTCATGTTTAATCGTACCACTAGCATGCACAGTGACTCCTGGCGATCTATTAATAACCCTAGGTACCTCAGCCAAGTACTGGTATACGACTGTCCTTGACGACAATAATTCTATCGCAGCGTTTCACGGGTTGAGTTGTAAACGTGTTCAAAGGACTTCATGCACGCCGCTGACGCCAGCCAATTCAGTTAACCTTAGTGTGCCAGGTGTTTGGCATCTTGCCCTACCTAGTAACATATTCTTCTCAAACCACAAGTTTTGTACGCTTAGAGTAACTAGGCTAAACTGTATTCTCCTAGCGATCCGTCAGTAGTCTACCTGATTACAGAATCTCAACACAAGCTTACCAAAGCAGAAATTAACAGATAGTTAGCCGCGTAGGCACAAGCCCTGCCATCTATTATACCTTGGAAATATCCTTTCCGCATCCCGTCCATCGCACAGCATCCCAGTTCCCGCGGGCGCCGCTAACATCCGACAGAACTCGACGGAACATAGGCGCCTCAAGACCGCCGAACGCAACAGTCAGCAAGCCGCGGGAACAAAATAAAGCAAATCCCTTGAAACCTTGCCATGAGTATAGCCTTCGGACAACGTCCGCGTATGAAAAAGTCATGGAGCAAGCTGGAGATGTCGCCGGCGAGATGGCATGTCTCAGTTGACTTGGCCCAGCTTCGTTGTCGGAGAGGTAGGAGCTGGCCGGGTCAGATGAGATAACTTCCGCTGGACTGGCATTGGTATTTGTGATATGACGTCCAATATTCTGGTACACGTGTCATCTTTTCCTTTCCACTGTCCTCCTCTCGTCAGTCTCTCACCACTGATTCCATTTCTGACCCTTCCCATGTATTTAGAATCATCCAGACTTCCGCAAAAAAAAAAAAAGCCACGAGGCAAGCAATAATAACCAAAAGTCTGAACTGGATGACACAGTCAAAACTTTCGCATTTATCACTACCTTAGCACTGTCGAGTCAACGAGGAATTAAAAGAAAGCTGGAATCATGAGTAAACATAGAGGCTGATGATCCTAGGGTTTTAGAGACGGTGAACTTCCTTCGATCCCACGCCTGACGGTCTCTTTCTTTTCTAATTTTTCCTTGTTCAATATCTTGAGCGCGCAGATCAAGCCTGACTCTCGGCGCCTAACGAGGTACACGCGCTGTTATCCAGCGACTTAGTTGAATAATACTAGCAAGGATCAGAAGAACAATAGGATTGCGTCAGTGTCCAAAATCGTACATCCCATTTCAGTGATCATGTCTACCTTCTGGCAATGAGCATTGACAGAGACGCAGAGGAATACAATCTCGGAATCTCTTGGGTGACTTTAGCTGGCCAAAATTGCTGGGATTCTTTGGCTGGCTTCATTTCGAGGAAACGGTCGCTTGGTGGAATCACAAACAGAGTCCAAGCCGGTGAATCAGTATGTCACTACCTAAGGCAGAGGGCATCTTGCGTCTATTCCGTCTGGCCCGACGTACTACTTACTGACTATAGACCAACAGACAACCGAAGCCCATCCCCATCCCTTTCCCTTAACCACCACCAAACCACCTACGAACTCCTCCCCGTCCCCTCCTCAACCCAAAGCGCCGCGCCCGCCTCCGTCAACAACTCCACAGAGCCTTTATTCCCCATCTTCTCAGCAAGGAAGAGCGGGGTATTGTTCGCTCGATTCCTCACATGCACACTAGCGCCCCTTGTAAGCAATTCCCTAAGAACCGCAGGCTCAGGTCCCACAGCCGCAAGATGGACAGCCGTATTTCCCGCATAATCAGCTCTTTGAAGCAGACCTACAGAATTACTCCCACTATGCAAAGCATCCGTATCCAATAACTCCGCCACAGCGCGCAAATCGCCCGCCTGAATCGCATATCCCAGCCCCGCAAACGCCGTCTCGCCTCTTGAAAGGGGGCGCGGACTCTTCGTCCCGTTTACCGAGGGGGAGGGGTAATACTCACCCTCATCGAGGAAACCATGAGGATGCGTAAACGATGGATTCGTAAGAGCCGTCATCTCGCCCCTCAGGGGTCGCGACATACGTCTTCCGACCTCAGCGGCATCAAGATCCGGCAGAGCGAGTAAATACGAGAGTTTCGTGAGCGCCGCCTCGCAGGTAAGATCATATCCGAACACAACACCCGCCTCACCTAATGCAAAACCAGGCGCGTATAAGGGAGACACGAAACCACTGGTACATTGCGAGACATTGACGACGACGATACCGCGCTCGACAGCAGAGCGTATGACACGCGTGAGACTTCCGTCGACGCCCGCGGGGGCATTTCCCATTCCGAAAGTCTCTAGCACGAGACCTCGCAGATGCGGCACGCGGAGAACACCATCGACCATCTCAGGCTTGATACCGGGGAAGATGCGCAGAGCAGCGACATGTGCCGTGTCTAGATGGGGGGTGACCTGGAATCTCGCAATAGTAGTAGGTCTTAATACAAGGCCCCAATTGACATCCACGCCCAGACTCGTAACGCGCGCAAGAGGGTCGCAATTAGGCGACGCAAAAGCCTCAAAGGCGCTCGCAGAGACTTTGGTGCATCTATTCCCGCGGTACAGCTTGTGCGCGAAAAAGAGGCAGACCTCAGGAATGACGAAGGTGCCTGCTATAATCAATGAGCCGAGCAGGTTATCTACAGCATCAGACTGTAGTGCGAAGATAGAGGCCTGGGAACCTGTTAGGATGACCGGCTTTCCGAGATCTGAGAGCATGAAGGAGAGGGCTGAGGCCGAGTAAGCTAAAGAATCGGTCCCGTGTAGCACCACGAAGCCGTCGAAGAGGTGATAATTGGCCCGGATCGACGATGCTATCGACGTCCAGCCCTCGCTGCTGATTGACGATGAGTCTAGTAGGGGTGAGAACTCGATTGCTGAGTATCGGATGTGTCGTGCGTAGGAGCTTGGTGGTGTGCGTAGACTGGTCAGTGTCACGGGCTTGCCGTCTTGGACTGCGCTTAGAGTTACTGCTCAAGTGAGTTAGCCGACTTATCATGCCCAGAGTTTTGAGAGCGCAGCTGATTCTTCATATGAGTTTTATCGCCATGAGACGGAGTTTCAACCCTTTCATGCAACCTAGGTGTGGACTTTCTCCTGATAGATCACCACCATCACCACCATGCGCTCATAATCCTCCCCCAAAATACATGATACGCAGCTACCACCTGCCCCTGACGCGTGATCAAGAATAGAGAAAGGATCTTCCACATACCGCTCTCAGACATATCATTAAACGAAGGCCGTGGCGCCATCGCATTATTAAGAAACCCATCGACAGGCACGAGTCCGCCCGCCGACGGCTGCATGCATATCGTGCCGCCGGTGATGATGAGAAGAACTCTGGATTCGGGATACGTCTGGCCATTTGCGGCGCTGCCGGTCGCAGGGGCGCCCATATTGCTGGTGTGCTGCGCGAGCGTATGATGATCTCTTAAGAGGAGAGATCTTCTCTTTCACTGATATCTTCGCATATGCGTCTGTTGGTATCGCGTATTGTGATTTCAACGCACGTGGGATCCGATCCCTTGCCGACGACTCAGCTATGCAAAAAAGTCCGTAAAGAGCAGAGTAACCTTATCTGCTGAGCTCTTCTTCGCCTCGACTTCTCATAGTCTTCCCCGAATAAAGGGATTGAACTTGTAGCTTGCTGCTCGTAAATCTATGGTCACAGCCAGGCAGTAAGGGATTAATCGCGTATCCGTCCTTGAATAAGCGACGATGAAGCCTTAAATAAACAGACCAGTCTGGCTAGTATGGTCCAAGAGATAAATACTCAGCCCTATCAAGTAGACAATGAGGTAAGACTAAACTATCCTTATAACCTTAACTCCAGTCCACTTGATCTAGGGTGGAACTTTCTTTCTTATAGAACAATCCGAAGGAGCGATATCGCAGGCCACAAAATAAAGTTCGGGAGATCGTCACCGGTCCGACGAGAAACAATCAATATGCGCCAGAATCTAACTAACCCTCTAAAGAAAAACACCGGTATCATCTAAATAATTCCCAATGGGCAGAGTGTGAGGACCGGCTCTACTCTGCTTGCCAAAAGTCGAAGCGGCAAGGTGGTGGTTATTTATCTTACGTTATAAGAGGGTAATAAGTAAGAGAAAGAATCGGGAAAATTCTCTTTGATGATCTAGGAAAAAGATACCCACGGGGACTCCACACCATGATGAGCCAATCGGCATTGCGAAAAGCTTACATTGAGTAAACCGGGCAATTGTCGTCAAGTTTTTTGCATGAGATAAAATGTCATTTCTTATCTTTGTTCGCACGCGATGAAGTGTGGCACGCTATCTAATTACTGGAAACCCAGATGCAAGATGCCGTATTCCCAAATCGGTTCGTTGCTGAAGCCAATCGACCAATCAGCTCGAACCCTCATGACTGTATATGCATCGATCTGACGCAGCCAAGATTAGCTGTGAGGAAGTAACTGCTGTGAAGACTATGATGTGTGATCGCGCTCTATGAAACCTGAGTTCAGAGACGGAATTGGTCTATTCTCCTTATATTCATTCGTCTTCGTGTTGCTTCTGTCTATGTATAATATCTACATCTGGGTGAGTTCTCGCTCAAATGAGTAAGCAATTTAATCTGCACCCTTTCAATTCTCGAAATCAGCGCTGCGAAAAAAAAGTCTGTCTTGGCAAGTTGTTCTGCGAGCACGTAGTCGGAATTCCAGCTCTCTGTCGAGCTCTCGAAGCAAACGCGGGATGTATCTACTCCGCGACAGTCATATTTTCCTCTCGTAGTGTTGAGCGTAGCGTTCTTATCTATCCCCTTTGATGGATTGGATTTCCATTCGCCCTCCTGGGCTGATTTTGAATCAATCCCTTACTTGTCGTTAAATCATACCCGATAACATTCATAAGATAAGAAAGTCTGAGACAAGTTAGCCACGTGTAATCCAATTCAAGATTAAGACAACTCACTTTTCTTCATTTGCCTCCTTCGCTTTGAGGTCCTCAAATTTTTGTTGGCAGTCCGCCCACGTAAGAATGCGTTTCTTAGGCGATATTGTTTTGATGGTGAACTTGAACCGGCCAGTCACGGGTCGGTGATCCGACACTCTGACCTCATGCCGACGGTAATCAAGCTGCTGTATCCTGCCGGATCCTCGATGAAGAAGGCGATCGCACCAGGCTGGAGACCGCTTTTTCTCACTGGTATCATAGTCGTCGGTACCGACATCGTATTTGTAGGTCGGTGCGAACTGTATCGGCATCTCATCGAAAGCCCGCAGCTTGAATGCCGGATTCCTACGGCGAGCAACGAGTAACTGGTCACGCTCTAGTAGCTTGGTAAGATTATTGGCTTTCACAGCATAAACCACTGTGTCGCGGGACATCGTGTCGATACGATAGTTAAGGTCGCCGTTGAGAAGACATAGTTCGTGATCCAGAATCATGGAACCGTCTCCACCACCGATATAACTGTCTATGCGAACATTTGGGTCGGGCTCAACAGGTAGAATCGAGCTGTCTAGGATAGCCGCAATATCGTTGTGACGTGAGTTAGCGTGCGACTGTCCAGCCGCTAGATGGCAGTTGATAAAACACAAGGACGTGTCATCTACCATGAAACGTACGATGATGGCACCTTTGTTGCCGTGTAAACCGCCCATCCCCCGTTTAACGTCGGCGCTACTGAGGTTTCGAATCCGGTCACGGAGCGTTGATTTCACGAAGATACAAGTGAACAAACCAACTAGAGTAGCAGTATGTAGTAGGTGGTATAAATGATCGGCGGGCATAAAATCATCCAAGCTCCGGACTAGGAAATCTCTCCAATCCCGATATTGATGGCTCATACGCTCTTGGTCTGTTGCGTCTTTCTTTTTCGATTTAAATAATCGCTTTGCTGTAGCAGTTTTGTCTTCTAGATCGACCAATTCTTGAAAACCGAAAACAAGTATGTCGGGGCAATCGCTCGATCGCAATAGGTTATGGATGAATGCAGCATCAGTCTCGTCATATCGGAGGCTGTTTGGTGTAGACGCGCCGGCGTTCCAAGTCATGGCTTGGACTTTGATATCCTCAAAGACAGCATACTGAGCATCCATCGACTTCATTTCATCCTCTAAGAAATCATCTTGGAGAAGGCCATCCCATGCCTTGATCATGTTATCCGCGCCGAGCGACAAGACTTGTTGATAGCCAAGCCTGTAAAAGCTAGCAGGATCAGCAATGAGTCTCAAGGCCGGGCTGTCATTGTGGGCCTGCCAATCCTTCTTCACAACCCACGGCGAACTCCGAACGTCGTAGATTGAGATCCTTCCGGTATTATACGCCGCCCAAATATGATTGCCCATACCAGCCAGCGAATTGATCTTGTAAGTGCTAATGTTCAAGACACTCAGACATGTGGAGTCTTTTTGAGAGTAAATGCTAACTTTGCCGTCGGTATGGCCGAAGTAGACTTTTCCAGGCTGTGATTTAAGAACAGTTCCCGACGTGATCTCGCCAGCGCCTTCAGAGACTAAAGGCCGCATAAGGACTTGGACCTGGTTATTACCGTCAACCGTGGGTGCGAAAATTCTGATTTCCTTTCCCGTGCAATACCACAATTCTTCCCCCACGATCATGGAGAAAGTGTGACCCTTTGCAAGCCTGTATGTCTGATGGGGGTTATTATTCAAGTTTGGAACTCCGTCACCATCCGGTCCCCAAACATGCAGCGTGCCGCCCTCATCGAGCGTCCACATCTCATTATAATGTCTAAAGATCTTAATGACTTCGTACCGCCCATGTACATTCGTTTTATTGCCAACAACGGATTGAGTCGTAATATCAGCTTCTATGATTTCGCCAATATTGTTCCCGATCCACAGCCTTAAGCCTTCGCGGTCGACGTTCAAGCCTGGTTTGAAGGAAACACAAGTGGCTTTGACGCCTTCCCCGTGAGAAAAACTCATGAGAAGCTCCCCATCATGCAAGTTCCACACGCGAGTGAATTGACCGGTCGTACATACGTACTCTCCACAGACGTCAAATTTTCTGACATCATATTTGGTATAAATCTCATGGGTCCCTTGCTTTGCAAAAGGCGGCCGCCGATTAACCCTAAACGCATCAGGAAACGTAGTTGTAATCTGCGTCGAAACAGGGGTCGCGGTCGTTGGAGAGTCACTGTTAACAGGGGGGTTCCCGACAGCGCCAATTCTTCTCGGTGGCTCTCGCAATTCCAAAGGAACCCTATCGGATGTCCGGTCCACAGTCATAGATCTGCCATGAGTCCGGGTAGGGGGAGGGGAGAACTGCGAGGTAGGATTGGATGTTATTCGCTTCGGCTGAGCGGCTGCCGTAGTATCGACAGCTACCTGGTCGGTCGCTGGCATGCCCATAATACTAGCACGAGCAGGCCGGGGTGGAGGTCTCATCGAATTAGCTGGGATTTTGGGGGTCGACTCGGGGATTGCCGGCGGTCGAGATGGTAATGCTGGAGGCTCTTCCCTAATAGGAGGTGCAGAAGTCGGTTTCGTAGATCCATTCATTTCCATATCTCTCCTTTTGCTCGCGATCGTAGCATGAACCGGCGAGGGGTCGAACGAGGCTGGCATTGTATTGGTTCTCACAAGACTGGGGACATGTGACATGGGGCGAGCCGGTCGGGTTGGCAGCATCGGCGGCGATTCTTCATTTTCGGGGGCGCTCGCCGTGGTTGGTGGCGTGTTAAAAGGCGAGCGTTGATCGGGCCGCAATGGTGCCGGCTTGGGCTCAAGCTTAGGTACATTGTCGCCTGCAAGAGATAGGCGGGCACTGGGTTTGTCTGCTCGGTTCACTGGAGGAGGAGCCGCAGACGGCTTTACCTCGCGTTCCCGCCGTAGTTCACCCGATCTTCGTGGCGGTGGAGGTGAAGGAGGTTGAGACGAATTCGGCCTGGGAGACGACCGACGAGGTTCGAGGTTAGGAGTAGTGGGCCGACTGGGGATTCTGAAAGGCCGGGAGGATGGGGTGACAGGTGTGGCCGGGGACTTTGTCGGATCGGGAGCTAGAAGAGCAGCAGCGTCGACTGGGGGGTGTGAGAGAGCCCTGTTGATTGGAGGAGAATGAGGAGGATCAATTAAGACAGCAGGTGGTCTAACGGGTCTGGGGCTCAATGGAGGCAGGTTCGCTACTTGAGGTAAACGTAGAGTAGCTGTAGTCTGTTCACGAGGAGTTGGTAGTGGAGGTTTTGGTTTTCCGGTGTCAAGGGCAATCATGCTCTTCGGCCGAGTGGGACGCGTGTCAGGTACAGGAGGAGGTTTTGGTGAGGGTGATCGCTGTCTTGCCGGCACAGGCGTTGTCGTAGCTGCTACTGCTACTGCTGTTGCTGGTGCTGATACTGGTACCGATGCCGATGCCGGTGATTCTTCCTTGGTCTTGTTCATGTTCTCAAATTGAGCGCGCAAGGACGAGACCGGCTTCTAAAAACGAGCGTCAGCATCTCAAGATCCACACGGACATATTGCTAGGGAATGGTCTTACGAGGGAAGAGGCATCGGGGCCATCTTTGGGACCGGGCTCCATGATGATGGAAGGCTGATTGACTCGAGGCCGCACACAGTCGGACCTCTCTTCCTATCATGATACCCTTCCTGAGCAGTCGAACTCTCTCGAACCATCCGGGCGCAGGAATGAGTCGTCGCCAGGATGTTCAGCTACCAACAACCAACAGACAGCTTGGCTGCTTATGGAGACCCAAGATACCGGGCCAGAAACCGGGCTGCGTTGTATCGGGATCGGTACCGGTGTGCAGGGCTGGCGGGGGCGGAAAGCCGATGATGGTAGGGGTTTGGGGGTCGGGCGGACCACAGTATGTCGGGATCCTGTGCGATGACGAAATAGCGTATCTATCTAAGTAAGTATGTATCTGCTGCTTCTGCTCATGTCCCTCCCTGGTCGTGGTTGGTCGGCTGGCTGTTGGGTGTTGGCTACCGGTCGGTTTGATTCGACGACGATAATATTCAGGACGGGCACATGGAGATGTGTTGCATGTTGGGTGCCTGTGGTCTGGGAGCTTTCAGGTACGGGGAAAGCACCGCGCATGTGGTTGGACACCTGTGACAGATGGCCAAAGTTTAAAAGTTGATCACGGCAAGTGTAATTAGTACATGTACATAGAGGTGACTTGGCGAGCGGACCATGTACTGAGCCTAAAACAGTACCCCATCAGGAACTGTACTTAGGGCTCATTTTGTTGTTGCATTTTATGACCGTCTGGGCAATGTTGTTTTCTCCCTTTTCAAGTTTAGGGTATATTTGACTATCAAAACAAAACACAACTTTACATTTAAAGACAACCTACCCGTATATAACGGACGAATTCATGAGTCAGATCGGAAATGTCTCATAATTGCACCTCTGTTATACATACTTGGTGAAAGGTTGGTCGATACAAAGAACCTTAAAGTCTACCTTGCCGGCCGTAGAAGGACCCTGGTGAGCTGCGCGCTAGCGATGACGACGGGCGAGTGGGGTGTCTCTTTTTCTTAGTCTTGCCCTCTGCAGAATCTGTAGCCCACCTATGTCTGCCACCCTTTCTCACTATTTCGGCCACCCATTACGCCACTATGTAGATCTGCTCTACCGCCTATACAAATTAGGTATAAAATAAAACAGAAGTACATATACTTACTATTATTTTATAATAATAATATTGTTATAGCTAAATATTTTTGTTGCAACTAAACTATAAACGTTTTATATAATAAATATATTTAATTAAAAATAAATAAACTAAAACTAAACATACTATATTAATTTTAACTTTTAAAACATATTATAATAATTAATAAAGCTTAAAATATATTGCTACAGCTTTTTTAACCTTTTATAAATTAACTTTTAAAATAACAGCTTTTAGCTTACTTTTAATACTTTAAAATATATTTAATACTATATATATAATATTATAAAAGCTTAAAAAGCTTTAAATATAATAATAATAATAAAAATATTATTATTATTAGTAGTAATAGTAATAATATATTTATTAACTTATTAAATAAGTTTAATAGTGTATTTATTGCTAAACTTAATAATGCTATTATAAATTATTAATAAGGCCTAACTAGCATAAAAAGCACTTTTTATAGTTTTAGCTTTAATATTAATATTATAAACTATAATATTATAATATTATTAATTACTACGTAAATTTTAGCTATATTTTAATATTTTTTAACAGTATTAATAATAAAAGATTTTGTTTATTAAACTAATATAACATTTAATTAATAAACAATTATAAGCTAATATATAACATTGCTTTTTTATAGCTAAATCTTTTTATAATAAAAAATATAACAGCTTTTATTTTATATTTAATTTAAATATACTTATATTTTTTTGTTGTTTATATATGCTTTAATATAAAATCTATTATTTTAAAATTTATAATAACAAAGCTTTAAAATTAAATTTTAAATAAAGTATAAAAAGTTAATATTTTATTTATTAATTATTAATTATTAATAAAAATTAAAGTCCGTTTTTTTT